>MQRK01198681.1:1062-21781 GCA_001938485.1 Girardia tigrina
TTTTAGCAATATGACTGAATAATTCATTGATAGGATTAATTTGTTCATTTATAATTATAAAATATTACATAATGCTGCAATTACAATTTGTTTCATGTTTGACGACGAAATTAAAAAAAACGGTGTATGTACAATTTATATTTTATTTCAGTCTATACTAGTGTAGTACTGCTGTAAATGTGTAAAATTATGTACGAAAGTATAGAGTTATACTATTACAGAGTCTCTATATAGATTTCCATTACGCCAGTGGTACTATTTTTAGTAGTGGTCCGTGGCTGAAACACAAATTTCAGAAGTGGTCCTTGTATCCCTAAAGGTTGAGAACCGCTGTCATAGGGCACATACTGCTTCTGACTCTTCAAACAGTGCCCTTTCAGTTTAACTGATTTGTCGGGACTGTTGTACCTGCATTCACCTTCGAAACGAATGGAACGAAAATTGTTCCACTATTAACACCATTATTATCGAGATCAATCTTAATCCCAAGACTCTTCATACATCGTATCCCAAGAATTATATGCGGGCTCAATCCATCCACCACAAAGAAATTACAACTTTTCTCTTTAGCACCCAATTCAACTATCAGGGACACTTTCGCTCGTACAGGCACTGTAAATCCATCTGCACACTTGATCTTTCTGGATTAACGTCTGGTTTTCAATGTTTTATATGAATCTTGCAACTCCATTAGCATGTCTTGGCTGATAGCATTCACTTCGGCTCCGGTGTCTAATAAGATCTTTTTACTGTTCCCATTGATCCTTTATAATTGCTCTTCTTTACTCGAAGATTATTCTGTTCCTTTTGTTTCGGAACTGTTTCTTTCACCGCTCTGGCATACGACTTCTTTGCATTTGAAACATGACAAATGCTCGGTTCTTCCTTGCCTGTTCCCGTTTTGTTTCACTTTCATTACTGGATATACTGGCAGACTCAACCACATGGACTGATTTATGTTTTTCGTTTAGACAAAACTTATCTATATGCCCCTTTTTGTTGCATTTTTTGCAGAATTGAGACTTTTTACAGTCTCTCAAAATGTGACTGCTGCTCCTACAATTCCAGCATCTACTTGTTTCTTGGACAGGATTTCTCTTTCTATTATCGCCTTTCCATTGACTCGATTGTCTTTCTTGCTGCAACATTTTTACCGTTTCCTGCAATGAGGTAAAACGCTTGTGAGCTTGAGCCATTCGAAACTCTTTTGGGTTTTGGTGCAACCCCACTGGGACTTCAAAAAACACTGAACATCTTCTTCCATATATTCCATGAAGAATTCAGTTTGTGTTACCTCTGATATTTCAAGTTGTCGCATAAATTCATCCATGCATTTCAAAAATTGGACAGCATCGTCCCTTTCTTCGAATGTTTTTGGAGTTTTGACGGAGTCCTTTTTCAGAATTCTGTTCAAAATTACTTCCAGTAATTTCGACTGGTAATCTCCACTCTCGACTTTCATCCTGCTCATGACGCCACTGTTGTGAAAGCGAATATCTAAATAACAAAATATATTTGAATTACAATTTACAATAATGCTTATTAAAACAACACACACATTAAAATACATTAATATTTACATAATTATTCCACAATTATGTTCCTAAATTCGTTTACAGAGATGACGAACCTAAATATAAAAGAAATATGATAAAAGGTTTGATCTATAGATCTTGGACACTTTCGTCTACGTACGCTAAATGTAATTCCAAATATTATAAACTAAATATTATTTTATCTAAAATGAATAGTTTTACTTAAAGAATTATTTAAAATTTTTCTTACATAAAAATTTTATTAAAAAATATTGCTTTATATTTTTCGAAACCCTAACAGTATTCTTTTATTTATTTTTTGTTTGTTGGATAATATAACTAAAATTTAATTTCCACTGAATTAAAGTAATTCCTAGTCTTGGTTACTTTTAAGTTATAATACTGGTGTCAGAAACTCTGGTGACTTAATGCAACGCCCACTGAGATATACTAGTCGGGGATAATTACTGGTGTTACAACAATAGCGTCGATCAAGAGATAGCGATTCAAGGTGTAACAAAGTCGGATACGATCAAAAACATACAAATGAATACGTTAAAAAGAATAGAGGTGATCAGCGCATTCATTAGAAAATAAATGTTAATCTATGTTTGATTGAATGTATGAATGTGTGTGTTATTGTATGTTTGATTTCACGTATGAAAATATACTTCAAGAGATAAGGAAACTTGATTTGGAACATATGGGAAATTGAGAACAGTGTAACAGAAAGAAAAGTCAAGAAGACAATGAGAGACTAAATGGTACAACGGAAATATTTAAGATATCAAAGTTTAGGATAAATTATAAAGAATTGAAAGGACTTCCAAGTGCTGATTTTAAGTGAAAGAGGGAAAAGTATATTGTCTTTTAGATACCAGAGCCAGAGTGAATGCAACTATGGAGGATATAATAAAAAATATGAAAGTGTTTAAAATCAGAGAAACGTAAAAACGTATATATTGTGCTCATGACTCAGAACTTATAAATTTGTTAATCATTCAATTGAATAAGACTATTGAAGGAACACGGAAGTTGTTAGACTTTTATGAGGTCAAAAAACTAGATCCCGAAATGATCGCAGGTATCGATTTCTTGGATAAATGCTGAATAAAACTTAAAATTCTGATGCCTCGAGGTGAGAAAAAATGGTGATTAGAGACAACCCATCAGATTAGGACAGACTTAAACGAATAATGGAAATTTAGAACAATCAAATTAACTTTCAACTAATGAAGAATTCAATAGAGCATAAATCAGTATTTATTCCCGACAGGTAGAATTTCAAGAAAACATCATTGCAAAACACAGAATATGAACGATGTGGGATCCCATGCTAGTGAATCCTTATCGGTAAACAAAACACTGTGAGAATAAATTAGATGATGATAATAGAAATTTCGAAGAAAATGACATAATCAAAAAATGTAGATTACCATAATATTTTTTATTAGTATATATATGTTTAAAGAAAAACAAGACATTCGAATGTGCGTATATTTTCGCCAGTTGAATAGAATTTCCGTTATACTAGCATTTCCAATGCCAAATGTGGATGATATGCTAAATATACTGAATGGTGCGCAATATATTAGTACTCTTGGGATCGGAGATATGACGTCCGTATGGATACATATCTTCACCCTCTCAATGCGTCCTCGCCGTGATCCTGGATACCCAACTAAATTCGAGAGGGGGTGCTCTCAGCTATGACTAGCAATCCATGAGGTACCTTAATCACTGATGCTACTAAACAAATAGACAGCACAGAGAATACTGGGATTGCTCGCAAAATAATAGGATATCAGGCTAAGTGGGGACCAGACTGCTGTCCCCCTAGGCGGGACTCGCGGTTGGGTCTGAAGAAGGTTTGTACATGGAATGTTCGGGGGTTTGAAGATCAGAAAGTATTGAGTGTTACTGACGCCCTAGAAAAGCTAAATGTATATGTAGCCATCCTGACGGAAACACACAAATTGGGCGTCGTGACTGAGAATTATGAAAAGTGGACCCTTTACAACAGTGGACCACAAATGGGACAAATTAGGGAAAGAGGAGTTGGTTTATTAATCAGACTACCTAAAGGTGACATCGAGTTTGAGGAATTCTCGGATCGAATTTTCAGATTGAAAATCATTTCCTTTTGAATAATTATCGTATGAGTGTACTCTGCTACTGATTACGAATACAGTGATAGCAAGAAAACCACATTCTATGACTCTCTAAACACCGTGGTTGGAAAAAAAGAGATAGAAGCTAGGCAGTTCGGGTGCATGTTGGTCGTGGAAGGAGACTTCGATTGCCGCATACACTTTGACGGAGAAAAACAAGTACACAGCGTCGGAAAGTATGCACACAAGTCGGATAATTTGGAAAGGTTAGTATTACTAGCAGAATAGAAAGGTATGAAGGTAGTTAACTCCTTTTTTTGCCATAATGAGTTGAAAAGCACCAGCTGTACCCACCCGGCGACGAAGAGGAGAGAGCTACTGTATTACTTTCTTGTGCGCTCAGGAAATATGAAAAAGATCAAAGATGTACAATCTAAGCATCTTTATGACTGTGGATCCGATCACGATTGCGTAGTCTTATATCTAAAAACAAAAAGATATAAGACAGCTAGTACGAAATGAAATCCAAAAAAAGAATTGACTAAAAGCATTTAGAGAGATCTTGTAACTCGTGACCGTGACAATTTGTCGTCCAAACTTCAGTGAACCATTGGGGAAGCAGGACCAGGAGGAGAAAGCACAGTGAAAGTTATAACAACACTACTGGAAAAGTACCGGAAGGTCAAAAGGATACCTCTAAAGGGAAACTGGTTACATAGTCACAAAACTGAACTAAGTCATCTCATAAACGAAAGGAGTCACCACAGAAAGAAATGGATATTACACCCTTCCGTAGAAAATCTGCAGTGCTGGAGAGCCGCACAAAACAAGGTAACCTATTTCATTTGTAAATGGAAGCGAGAAAGATCGATCAATCTCAGTAGTGAGATTAAACAAAGTTTAAATGTTGGAAGCTGCAAGAAGAAAGGTGTGGCTTATCTAGAATTGCGTATGCTGGGGAATCCAGAAACGAAAATGCATACGCTTTTTACGCTTGTGCCATCAGTCTCTAATAGTCAGATGGCAAGTCATTATCAGAAGCTCTTTGAAGCTCGCCCACTTATTGAGTTGGCGAATATGACTCGATTCCTTGAGGAAAGTTGTATCGGCATAGATCCACCGAACACAGAAGAGGTACTGCTTGTCATATCAAAAATGAGTAAAGGGAAAGCACTCGGCTCAAATGGGATGAATGCGTTGGTTTTAAAAAGGGACGGACAACCTCTCATTGACAAACTGAAGCTTGATTTTGAGATGATTTGGAACTGGGATGATCATCAGTTCTCAAAGACTTGGAGGAGTGCAAAAGTGGTAACACTCTTCAAGGGAAAGGGTACAAGTTCTGTTGCGAATAATTATAGAGAGATCTTCCTCTTGGAAGTCACCGCCAAAGTTTTTGCACGAATAATTGTAAATAGAATGACGCCGGCGATGGAAGAAAGATTAGACCCTGAGCAGTTTGGTTTTCGACTGAAATGAAGTACTATGCAAGCTATAAGTATACTCAGGCGGATACAGGAAGAAGGTCGATATAAGAACCAGAAGGTATTTGTGATATTCATCGATTTGGAAAAGGCATTTGATAGTGTCCCACTTGAAGTTCTGTGAGCCTGACAAAAAAGATTCGGCTTGACCGACAAGATACTCTACCTGATCAAGGAATTCCATGAGAGCTTTATTGTTTCTGTGGGAGATTGTGAGTTTCTCATGGAAAGAGGTGTCATACAGGGATGTGTGATGGGACCTTGTCTTTTGAACTTGATCTTCGATGAAGTTATCAAAACAGCGATACTGAAAGGATTCGGGGAAGGAATTACCCTGATTGACGAGCATGGTGACGATTTTCAAGGCTTGCTTATGCGGATGATCTATGTATCATAACTCTGATATTGATCGTGCCTGTAAAAACATTGATATACTAAGAAGCACATGTTCAGAATTCGGGTTGACTATTAGTGCATCTAAGACGAAAGTCATGTGCCTAACTGATGACTCGGGGACTGGAATATTGCAAGTGATGTGTGGTGACAAAGTCATAGAATGGGTGAGCGAGTCTCTCACCTCGGTAGTATATTGAACACTTGTGGTAGCTGCAGTCGGGATATCGGTCAGCGGTTGCGTTGTGGAATGAGTAAGTTACGCGAATTGCAGCCTGCGATTCAAAGTAACTCAGTAACTATTGCGCTGAAAAGATGACTAATCGAATCAAGAATTTTTCCTGCAGTGTATTATGGGAGTGAGTACTGGGCAACACCTGAAAAAGAGGTTGCCCGGCTACAAGCTTTTCATAATAGCTGCACACGCACTGCTCTTGGTAAAACTAAACTTGACAGAATACGTAATACGGATATGTCAATAAGTTTTCCCGAGGCGCGTGTGGTAGTGGTGAAAAGGCGTATTATATTCTATGAGTAGAATAGACGAAATGGTGTACGTGAGGTAAAAAGAGTATTAAACTCTCAAATGGCCTCAGGAAATAGAAAAGTCAGCAACTGTAAAAAGCAGTTGATGAAAGAGCGTATCGCCCGAGATATGCTCTGGTTATGTGGTGGCCAAGAAGATCTGGTCGAATACCAGGAATGCTTGAATGAGAGAGGAATTCTTTTACACTGACGAATAATTCAAACACCTGATTAAAGGAACTGTGTCTGAAAAACTGATAGAAGTGATTGAACAAAGAAATGAGTACCCGAAAATGTTCCAGTCGCGTATCAAAAGAGTGCAATGCACGTATCCTCCTTGTTTCAAAGCTTTTGCGGAACAGAAGGAACTGAGAAGACACATCAAAAACGTGCATACGGTCAAGACGCCGTAGCGTCTGATTGGTGACAAACCTTTTCTATGTCCCATGGAAAATTGTCCCATGACATATAAAACGGATGGATGGTTAAAGAGACATTTATTGATCGATCACCGAACCCAATGCAGTACCAGTGGTACTAGTGCTTCACAAAATAATGCAGATGAAGGATGTACAAAATCTTCGAATCCGATCGCGATGCATGATGTGTCAGTGCCTCTCGATGGTACCGCGGAGATGGACTCAGGATTGATTCCAAGGTGGTTCTCGACTTTGGGTTAAGTAATACAAATGATGTAGGGATATTTCGGTGTCCCATTACTAATTGTACGAAACGTGTTTACACAGCCAAAGCTCTACAGAATTACGGTCCAAAAGATCATGACTGGTCCTTTCTGACTGGGAAACCGAAGCGTGCCCGTGCACTGAAAGCTTGCATTCTTGCATCTAAAGCCGTGCGAGAAAGTCAGTAGGCTCTGTATTGTCTATTTTTTGTTTCTATCCGATACAGAGTCTATGACTCGCTACCCTGTACGCCAATGCTGGTACTGTAGTCTCTACAATACTCAGTTATCCGTTCAGTCGGGGGAGGCTTATAGTACTCTTGATCTCGGAAATACGTACTTTCAAGTCGATTTGGAAGAAGAATCAAAATTTAAAACATTGTTTTCAACAAAGAACATGTTATATTGTTTAAAAGGAATGCCTTTCGAAATAGCAGAAATCCCAGCAACTTCTCAAGAGCTAATGGTTAATGTTCTTGGAGACTTGAATTGCAAAGAAGCAGTAGTATACTTGGATAATATTTTTATTTTTGTGAAAAATAAAAAGAGCATATTATTCGAGTGAAACATGTACTGAAAAAAATAAAGAAAGCATATTTAAAAATAAATCCATAACGTACAAATTCTTAACAGAAAGAAGTAAATTTTTGGGATATATTGTCAGCAAGAATGGTATTGAAACAGATCAAACAAAGATTGGTATCATAAAAAATTTCAGAACCCATCATGCACCAAACATTTGAAAAGTTTCTTAAATCTGACAAATTACTACCGAAAATGTTTAAAAGAATAAGCAAAATACTAAACAATAAAGACAAGAAGATAATATGGACTGAAGAATGAAAAACAACTTTTTCGAAAATTTGAAAAAAATGAATAAAACCGCATATTAGTATACCCTGACTTTGAGAAAGAATTTATACTGGATATGAATGCGAGTCTCAATACAATCATGACAGTGTTATTACAGAAAGTCACGTTTGGAAGAGATACAGTGATTGCGTATTGATCGCATAAAATGAACAAACACGAGCTTGGACATTGTATTACGAGGAAAGAGCACCTTGCAATTTATTATTTTAAGCAAAATTTTAAATACTTCTTTTACGGTAAAAGATTTTTACTGAGAACTGATCACAAAGCTATTAGCTTAATGTTGAATACGAAAAACCCATCAACACAACAATTCCAAATGTTGATAAATTTTCTTAGTAGTCTGAATATTAGAATGGAACATCGAAAAGGTGGAAAACATTGTAATGCAGATGCAATGTTGATAAATTATTGTGAATTGTGTATTCAGTGTCAAACAATGAAAGAAAACCTGAGAAAGATAAAACAAAAAGAAGATTCTTGGTTTTAGACGAAAAATCAACAGAGTTTAAATGACAGAAAGATGACGAAATAAATTAGATCAGAGAAGATATTAGATACTAAAAGAAATGAAATGAGAATCATAAGAAAAGAATTCGTTGAAGACAATCATAAGATGAAATGCCAAGCTGACATTAAAAATGTTTGTAACTATTTGTAAGATTATTACAATATAGTCAACATGAGAGATATATTAAAGGACATTGTAAAATTTTGCATAAACTGTCACAAGAGAAAGACTTTAACAACGAAAGCGAAAGAAAGTTATATAAATCAATTCACTGATGAAAAATTTAAAAAGCTATAGGGATTTTCGGGGACTATTTTAAAGGAATTTTAACTTACATCAATACATATTGGCTATAATTATATTACTTATAATTATATTGGCTATATGTATATTAGTCTGAATGCAGTAGATCTTCAGAATGAGAAAACTGCACGGAATGTATTACTGAACAGATGTATATGGAAATTCTGACTACCAAAACCGGATTCGTGACGAGAGAGGTAAAGCATTCGAATCGACACATTCAAAGTCACAATGAAAAAAATTAAAATATAAATAGTTTACTCTAGTCCGTATTATCACAATACCAACGGAATCATTGAAAGAAAATTATTATTGATCTAAATAATAAATAATTCTGAATTATCAACTATATTTATTGAGTCTTATAAATCATAAAAATAAATGTATAAAAAAATCAAGTATTTTTGAAAATATAAAATTTTCGTGTAAACTTTAATATTCAGAAATATTATAAAACTTAAATAAAATTTAATTTCAAAAGATCGTGACAATAAATACTGTGGTGTTTACAGCTGTGATAAAATAATATTTTTATTTGACATGGTTCTAGTTAGTTAAATGTCATGAAGCAATTCAAAAGTTAACTTTGATACACCACTTTTATGTTTATTTAATTTAACATTTTTCAAACTTATAAATAAGTACATATTTTCAAAATTAATTAATTGAAGAAGAATTACCTATAATTAAATTCTCGAACAATATTTGCATTTAATAAACTTTTCAGAACATTAAAACTTATAAGATCCTCCCGAAACGAACTAACGGCTAAAGGAAAATATAATAGTTGATATATTTATTTAAAATTACATTTTCAAATAAAATATTTATTATTAAAATAATTTCGAATATGAATTTAATACTTTTAATCAATCTACACAAAATGTGATGTTTGCAATTTTAAAATTTCTCTGTTGTCTATATGTAAAAAAACTACCTCTAAATGCATATTTACAATACATTAATGCAGTGGTGGCCAAACTGGGTGTCGCGACACCCTAGGGTGATTTTTAAAAAGATTTTTACGCGTAAGTAATTGTTTTATCATACTACTAACGCCTTGCTACAATTCACCAAAAATTTAATGCAAAGGCATATGGGTGTCGCGAAATTTTTCCGTTTAAAAAAAGGTGTCGCGGCGCAAAAAAGGTTGGCCACAACTGCATTAATGTAATATATACTAGAAAACATTTATCAACTATTTAAAATTTTAAAGTAAAGTTTAAAAAGTAAAGCAATTTAGAAAAATGGAGTGTTTTTCTTTATTAAAAAATAAACCTAAAATTAAAAAGTTTAAAAGATTTTGAAAATTCATTATACTTGTGAGGAATACTTTCTAATTGTGTTTATTGCATGTTGTTTTTGGGATTGTAATCTCTCCTACAATTGTCAAAATTTTATTGTTACAAAACCGCTTCCAAAACCATTTGAATTACATTATTTCTTGAAAACTCAATATTGTTTGAAGATAAATAATTATAAAGGAATAAAATTTTATTTTTACAATGAAAATATTGAAATCATAAAAAATATTATATTGGGTTGGCCAAAAAGTCATTGCGTTTTTGAGTACGTCCTAATAAAAAGCTTGAAAATATAAAACGATGTGATAAAATTTAAATTCAATTATATATTCTGAAACGTTAATTTTCAGACTATGTTTATACAAAATATTAATTGATTTTATTTTAATTTATTACTTTACCGTCAATTAGAAATGGAAAATCAAAATGAGCATAGTCGTCATGTTTTGTTGCATTATTTTCGCAAAGGGAAAACGGCTGTGCAAGCTCATAAGAAGATATGTTTTGTATATGGTAGTGACTCCTTAAAACTTCGACAGTATCAAAACTGGTTTTCTAAATTTCGTTCTGAAAAATTTCATCTGAAAGATGCAACACACTCCGGTCGACCAGTTGAAGTTGATGGCGACAAAATAACAACACTGCTCAAATCTAATTCACATATGACGACAAGAGAAGTTGTAGAGACTCTGGAAATATCAAAATCAAGTGTTGGAAGTCATTTAAAGAAACTTGGATTCGTCATTAAATTCGATATGTGGTTACCGCATGAACTGAAAGAAATTCATTTGGTGAAACGTATAGACATTTGCGATTCCCTTTGGAAGTGAGAACAAAGTGATCCATTTTTGAAGCGCTTGATTACGGGTGAAGAAAAATGGATTGTTTACAACATTGTGGAACGCCGACGATCATGGAAAAAACGTGGTGAGCCTGCCAAAACGATCCCAAAAGCAGAAATTCATCAAAAGAAGGTTATGTTTTCCGTCTGGTGGGATTTTAAAGGAATTGTGTTTTTTCAACTCCTTACGAGAAATGAAACCACCAATTAAGACAGATATTGTAGTCAACTAGAGAAATTGGCTCATTAAATTCAACAGGAACGTCCTGAATTGGCAAATCGAAAAGGAGTTCTAATTCAGTATGATAACGCAAGACCGCATACAAGTTTGATCACTCGCCAGAAACTCTTATCACTGGGTTGGGAGGTTTTGCCGCACCCACTGTATTCTCCAGACTTGGCCCCATCAGATTTTCACTTATTTAGATCACTGCAGAATTTCTGAAACAGAAAAACATTCGCCAGTTATGATGACATCAAATCGTTCCTAGACGGCTTTTTTGCTGACAAAGGCATAGGTTTTTATGAATCAGGAATAATGAAGCTACCGGAAAGGTGGAAGAAAGTGATTGAAAATAATGGGCAGTATATCGTGTAAAAATAATTGTGCATCCATGTCATTTTTTGATAATAAATATTTTAGTAAGAAACCCAATGACTTTTTGGCCAACCCAATAACAATAAAAAAACTTTTATTTATGATACAATAATTAAATTTGTGAAAGATTTAATCGTAAGAAAGATAAATTTTATCCAGCGCAAGAGAAAAGACTCTTTCCGATCCCTCAGACGTAGTAGGAATTGTGAGTAAATGTTGATACATACTCTCTAAATGGGGTCCTCGTTTGCCTAACTGAACAACAGTATTAGGCTCATAATTAGTCAGAGTTTAATAGGATGCCAACTCTGTTAAAGGTATTGTAATTGAATTTGAAAAGGCAGCAGCAATAACTTCTTTTAGCCACAGCTCCTTTGTAAGATGATCATTCGATGGTAATGATTCATACCGTTTTTGTATACTCACAGGAACGTGAGAATTCACTTCTAGACTTTGTACTTCAGCTATTTGTTTTAACAAAGATTTAGGTATTTTTTGGGCAAAAATCTTTCACCATCTTCTTTTTTAATAATTGTTCTTGTGACTTGTGCATATATGGAAGGGTAACTATTGCTTTATTGTATCGCTGTTTTAAAATTCGCTTGTGAAGAGATTCTAGATTCTCTTCCTTAAGAAAATGAGATTGTGCTTGCAACTTCCCTAAAAGAACATTTATTGTTGCTTCTACAGTCAAAAGCGTAGCGTCACATCTGGAGATAGCTGCCACAGCTACCTGAAATGGTTTCAATGCAGAAACGATCGTCTTCATGATTCTGCAATCTTCAGAGGTCAGAGGACATATGTAATCACATTTATTAGCACTTTCTGAACAGCTAACTTTACAAAGAGGAGTCCCTAAAAAGGTTGACTAAACTATCTCAACGTGTTCTGCAGTCTAAAATCAGAGACATATTGGTGGTGTTGTTTTTCCTTTGTCGTATGTAGTTTATTAAAAGCTTATACTTGTGCAGTGATCTTTTGAACAATTTTACAACATCTCGAGCTTTTTTCATCACTTCTCTTTTATATACCTTTGAAAATAATTGTGATTGTCAAGAAATTATTTCCTGTGATACTTCGAGACAAACGATAAATGGAGAGGTTTCTTAATCTTCATCTTCGGAAAGGTCAGATTGTGGTAGAGCAAGAAGAAGACTATGTGTATAGCAGAGCTGCTTCAGTGGACTGATAATGCGAACAATTTTATCATCATTACACATCCATCACTAGTCACACACATAATATTAGTTTCGAATTCGATTCCGAATTCCAATAACTTAGCACTTATAACATTCTTACATCACTCAGATGAAAATACTCCAGATATTTAAGCCAAGCTAAAAAAAAGATTCCGCATTTTGGCTCGAATATGAATATTTATGGAAATGTACCGCTTGCTTCTGATTGATGCCCATTCATCCATCATAATGCAAGAAGATAATTGACGAAGTTAAAATATCAGAGATGAGCAAACCTAATGTAACGATAACAAAACGGGATTTCCTGGGTCGGTGACTGGGTACTAGTGAAAATAGACAATAGACAGAAAGGATCAGACCATTATGAAGGACCGTATGAAATTATTCGTAAAGACCATGATCGTTGTGTTGAAATGCGGAATAAAACAGGTCGAATAATTCAGATAAATATAGAATGGCTTAAGACTTTTAAAGAAGGGGGTGTAAGGATAAATAACTATATTTATATCTATACTATTTTTACTATACTAAGATAACATTTACAATATTATAATAATAGATCCAAAATATTCTGAATTAAGTCTCTTGATGATTTTTGTTTAAATAAACAGAAAAGGCGCACTTTTTTAAATAAGAATAAAGTTTTGAAATTTGGACTTATTAATTATTGATGGAAAATTCTTACAATGTCATTATTAACACACTCTGAATCGAATTCTTCTATATAAAAAATAATTAATCAACTTCCAGAGTCATGCTGAAACACAATCACGTACAGTATCACATATACATTCCTATTTTTTAATTGAGTACACAAACAAAAACAGAGTTGAAGAATCCTCGCTTCATCAAGTTTGTCATTCATTTATAAAAACATCAAAATATTCATTCAAATATTTTTTTCATTAATATCAGAATTGACTTTATAAAAATTCCTGAAAAAGCTTTCTCGATTAATGATCTAACTTGAAATATAAATTTGACATGAGATGATACAAAATCGAAAATAATTAACAGATGTAATTATCAAAAATATGATAAAAACTTTTATATAATCGGTCAAATGATTGGAGAGGCACCCTTCTTAACACTATTTCTACCAAAGGTGTCAAAAGACACCTTTTTAAATTTAAACTTTAAATTATTATATTTTTTTCTGAATTCTAGTTTTGACTTTTCGTAGATTAATTTACTAGTAATCGTTTCCACAGCTGTTGGCTTTTATATACAAAGATGCCAAGAGAAACATTTTCTTCGAAATAGGTGTACATAAAATCGTGGTGGAAATAGTGTTAAACAACACTCAACATTCATAACAATTTTTCACAAGGGTACAATAAACAAGTTTAGTCAATATTTCTTTTACAACATTCCACTTAAAAAGATCAGTTGAAATAGTACATAATAAAATTTAATTTTAAAAATAGAAGTTGAATTTTTTATTCAACTTGAAAAATAAACAAAGGCTTTGAAATAAAATTATATTTTAATAATTTGCATATCTTAACTCTGTTATTTTTTCATTGATTTTTCCAAATTTCATACTTAAAAAATCAACAAAGTTTTGAAAGAAAAAAATACATTCGATTTAAAATAAATGATTTCGCATAAATAATTATTACTAGAAAAAAAACTGAATTATTTATTCAATAAAATAGTAATAATATTTCAATAATCTTAGAAAATACATTTAGAAAGCTGAATAATTATTACTAGAAAAAAACTGAATTATTTATTCAATAAAATAGTAATAATATTTCAATAATCTTAGAAAATACATTTAGAAAGCTGAATAAATATAAAACGGTATCACGTCAAAAAGGCGAAAACCAAAAGAGCGTTATAATGGCGTAGCAGCTGTTATTGGCACCCGGGGTGGTCCTAAGATTTGCACCCCCCCTAACCCTAATCCTAATCCATTATTCGAAACTCTCAATTACTGTCTTTGTTAAACATTAAATAGAGTTCTGTTATTGTTAGTCTCATAATTCTTACATTAATTTCATATTTGTCCAGTAATATTCTTATTCTTATACTTAAAATTACCAAGTAACTAAGTCATTTCAAAATTTACAATTTACAAGCGAAATTTTCGCACTTTCATTTCTGCAAATATATTAATAACAGTATCAAAATTTAGTTCAGCAGCAAGCTCCCTCTCAATGGATAGGACTGCCAAGTCTGTAAGCCTTGATTGGCTCATTGTAGATCGGAGATTGTTCTTTATGAGCTTAAGTTTGGAAAGTGAGCGTTCGCAGCAGGCAACGCTAATAGCCCGGGTAAGAAAGATGTGCAGCAAGATCACAATATTAGGGACGGAGTCCCCAAGATGATATCAATGTATGAAGCTCAAAAGTTCTAAAAGTCGTCGATTTTGTCGTTTCCTGAAGCTTAGACCAAATACTGCAGTCTTCTTCTTTCGGCTAAGAATTCCTCTTTTTCCACCTCGTCTTCTATTTTGCCAAGTTGGCAATCGTAATTATCACCAAAAAGAGATTCGATGGTGCAATGACAGCATATTTTTTTTCAAGATCATGTTGAAATCTTGAATATATTTCGTCAATCAACCTGTCTACGACAGGCATCATTTCCAGTCTATACTCAGCATTAAATTTCATCGCTACATCAATCGATCCCTCGCCATCCATTCTTTTCGTTTTGCGAATTCGACGATCCACGCTTATCCCCATTTCAAAGCAGAGCTTCTCGGATTCGTCCATTGCACTGTCCACCATTTTTTCTGTATTCTTAAAAATGTAATCTCTCAGTACAGGAGCACAGGGTCATACTTGGCCAAAAAATGAACCAATTCAAAAAAAATTTCCTCTATTTTCCTGAACTCTGTCTTCGTGGATGTCTTCCTGATGGCCTCTTAGAGGCAAGTTTTGTGAAGAGAGAAATTAAATGATGTCCAGTAATCTAGTCAAAATTTCTCGCCATTTCTTAGTCTCCTTGTCAATTAATTCTTCCTCTACGTTGTTTATTACCTTTACTTCAGCAATCAGGATTGTTAGGAGCGTTGTTGAGTGCATAAAATTTTTTAAATGTACAATCTTATCAAATTAATAATTAAACAATTACGTTCCGTAAAATATTGTTATAGATATGTTAAAATAAGATTTTCAGAAATTTAATGTAAAAATAATTTATGTAAGAAAGTAATCTCTCGGATGGTAGCTTCGTGCCACTGACCTTTCGATCAAGCACATTTACCAGTGATCCGATCTGTGGTTCCTCTCGTACTGAACAGAATTACTATTGTAATGACGGTTTACATAGTAGGGTAAAACTAACCTGTCTCACGACGGTCTAAACCCAGCTCCCGTTCCCTATTAGTGGGTGAACAGTCCAACGCTTTGTGAATTCTGCTTCACAATGATAGGAAGAGCCGACATAAAAATAAATTTTACGGTAGGTTTATTAAAAGATTTATGTAAAGATTTATTATAAAGTAAAAAAGTTAATTTCAAATTTGATGAAAATATTTAATTGAAATAAAATCAAAAGTAATATAAAGTTTAGTATTTTATTTGCGAAATGAAAGTAAACTAAACTATTTTTTGTAACTTTTAAATCGAAGTAAATTAATTCTTCGGCGTTTCGAGACATGTTCACCTCTAAGAATACATTCCATCTGAATACGTGCATATGTTTGTTCTTTTTCTAACTGTTTTATAATACTAAAAAATCCTATATGAGATCGCCAAATAACACGTTCCCCTTTTCGGTGCCAAGCCTCGACGATATTCTGTGTTTTTCGAATACGTTGATGAATTAAATCATATATAGACCACAGAAATGGTGAAAATAAATAAGTGATCTAACTACAGTACCATCAAAAAGATGTCTTCTAACTCTTCCATGTACATAATTTTCCCCAAACCATCTCACCAACTCTTTAGCATCAGGGTGAATATACCCTTTTAACACTTCGAATGCTTCACGTCTTTCTGGAGGTGGGATAAATACTAAGGTGTAAAGTTGTTTGACATTGAAACTGAAACTTTCATCAGACCCGTGTTTAGAATTTTTTGAATTTTTCTCCAAAAGCATTACCGAAATGGAAAAAACATATTTCATTTTGAGATTTTGGAAATTCAACTCTAACTACATTTATTGTCGCAAGTTTTAGATCTGTCATAATCACAGATGGGTTTAGATTAATTTCATTTTCTACTACAAAGTCTATTAAATCGTCAAACAGCCGTTAATAGTTATTTTCTCTTTTCCTTGTCATTATTTGAGCAACAAAATTTAGTTTCGCCTTTTTAACTTTCGTCTTTTTACTTTCGTTCATTTTGTTTTAACCTTTATGCCTTCGCCTTCTTGATATGTAAACGAATAAAACAGAAAAATAAATCTCAAATTTACTTAATAAAAGATATCATGAACAACAAGTATACTTCTTAGGAATTGATATATTTAATTTGATTAACCATTTATTATTTCACAATTCACGACGTGTTTGCTTCTTAACACAGCTTTTTCAGATGGATCGTCCATTGATAGAACAAATTTTAAGAGTTCATAAACAAATGAGTACTCGGTATCAAACACAGAAAATTTGTCGCAATTCTGTTTGTGTAATATAACTTTAAACACTGAAAATACTACAGTGTTTTTCGATCTTTTACGTCGTTATTACAATCAATTACGGGATGATTATAATTTTTTTTAAAAAAATAAAAATTTAAACTTATAAAATTTAGAATAAAATTTATAGAAAACTTTATTTATTTACAGCCGATATTTTCACGATTTTCTGATTTTTGCATGTTAACCAGCATGCTCATATATTATCCCTTTACATTCAGCTCTTGCGATTTCTCAAAATCAAATGTTTATTCGCTCTTTCAGCAATTCTTCGTTAATGCACCTATATCTGAGTACCATCTTTTTAGACTTTTGGAAGATATTTTCAATTGGATTGAGGAATTGACTGTAATGGGGCAGATAAAGCACATGGAAGCCATCAAACGACGATTCCCTGTAATGATGAATGCTTGCGCTATCTATGATCAAAACGGGTGTATGATTTGCAATTCTGTGTAAATAGCTCTGAATTCCGAGAGGTAAAGTCGGAATTGTTCACCTTTTACATCGCGATATACCAAACGTTTTTGTGATTTTTGTGATACAGCATAGCATTTCTGTTTATCTCAGTCACAAAATAAATGTTTCTAGTTCTTGCCTGAGGTGGTTGCACACACACCTGCTTTTTTTAGCTCGTTTAGGTTTAGTACATACCTTGAATATGATCTCATCCAAGAACAAGAATAATTCAAAAAGAAAAGAATGATCCAACTGACGATACATATGAACATAATTATACGTATAAAAATTTTAAGATACAAAATTTATAAGTATGCATGGGATTATATATTCTCAATTGTTCTGTTAGTGTTGCGAGCAACAGGTACTGTCAAAACGCTTTTCACTGAGTAATGAAAACTGGTGGAGACATATGTCGACACATGAAGGGGCCACTACGATTTCGACTTATATATGTAAACGTTTCACTAACTCTTTAAGAGTCAGTACAAAATCTTAATCAACCAATCTGCTGATTTCTTTCTTTTTGTTGGAAAGATAGTCTTCCACTACGATTTTCTCACATTTATGAAGCTTCTTCCTGTCCCATAGAAAAGAACTTACTAACAATGGTTGCTACGGTTGTTTTAAGCAGTTCAAAAATCCTAGGTATTGTTGTATTTTCAGTACCTTCTGCTGTGAAATCGACTATTCTTTCTCACAATTCAGCTGTAACACGTCTTTTGTTAACAGAACACTGCAATTGATATTGTTGTACCATGCACTGTATCCTTTTTCTCAGTTATAGTTGATTATTTTGTTCTTCTTCACTTTGAGATTGTTGATCATTTGATTTAAATGTAACATGGGTTTAAAATATTTTGTTTTTGTACGATGCCATAATTATACATTGTCGTAATTTATTGTAATAACGACGTAATAGAATGAAAACACTAGTATTTTCAGTTTTTAAAGTTATATCATGCAAGCCAAATAATATTTATAATTAAGAAATTTCAAAATACATAAAAGTAAAAAAAACTTATTTTGAAAAACCAAAATTTATTCTTCTAAATTTATTCTTCTAAACATTAAAACACTTCCATAAATTATTTTTTTAATCACATAACAAAATGAAAGCAATATAAAATTTATAAATATATTTAAAAACATTTTTGTTTCAATTTTTAATAATAATAAATAATTTCAACCTGAATATAGGTGTTGAAGAGCAGTAAGTTTTAAATGTGGAGCCAATTTAGAAGACACATTTGATTCATCAAATATACTGAAGTCTTGTTTTGTAAGACTTCTTCTTGTTCGCTGCATATTATCAACTATTAAAAAATGCAAAATTATAAAATATGATCAAGTATTTACTATAAATGTCAGTCTCATCAACAATTTCAGCCTGGATTATTTCTTCAATTACATCTTCTAGTGTCACCAAACCAATAATTTTCTCAGAGCTTGTCTTAACATCAATTTCAGAAACAAAAGCTAAATGCGTTTTACCTGCAATTTGAAGATTAAAAAAATTAAAGAACAAACAGTTTAAAACATAAATTAGACTAATCTGCTAGTATTACTAAAAGTAAATTAATATGAATATAAGATTATTAATTAAGAATATTTTTATACTACCTTTTTAGACAATAATACGGTTCAATTAGTTATGTATTCGATACGTCAGTGTAGTGTCCAAAAAAGTTAAATTTTATTAATATTTATAAATATACATATTGTAGTCGTGACACAGCTCGACTCAGCAGCAACCAGAACCACTTAACTGTGAAGAGTTTCGTTTTTCAAGAGCTTTAATCGGGTGCCCCCTCGACTCTGTGTAGTCGCCCCGCTGTCTCCGCAAACTCCTCCTCCGATACTCATTTGGTGATGGTTTCTTAAATTTTTTGCCACCCTTGACAACAGTCTTAAATCCATCGTCATCCAGACTGTCCTCAAACTTCATCGGATCATTACTAAAGTCAATAATGGATCTTTTTTTGCACAAAGCCACTATAAATAATATTGTCTTGTGTGTTTTTTGCCGAGTGTAACAAGTGGGATCCACTTGCTCTTATTTGAGAACTATTCAGACTTCTATTTTTGAATGATGGTGTTTCCAACCTACTTTTGGTTTTGAGTATCACTCTTTAGTGACCCCGCACTGATTGTAGCTTGCGAATAACTTGACTCAGTCGCTGTTGAAATAGCAGGTGTGACAGATAATGGAGTGCTACTCATTGTTTTATTTTTCATGGATGGTAGCAAATTGGTCTCAACCTCAGATCAAATTTCCTGTGAAGCAACTAGTGCACTGTAGGCTGAGAAGGTAGTTCCAGCTCCTTGTGCCAAAAATATCGAAAGACGAAGTTGGCATCAGGGTTTTCTGTGAAATTGGAGAGGAATATGGTGTTCCACGAGTTTTACCAAAGCTATCTTTCATCAGATTTTCATTTAGTATTGTCCCTCTTTATTAAATACCTATAATAATCGGTTCGAGTTTCCTCGATATTTTCTTCACCAATCCCATCTATACAAGTATCAGGATTTTCATTAATCTTAATATTTATATAATTTAAAATTTGGTCAGAAATTTTCTAACTTCATTTAAAGTCTTTGCAGTGGAAATTTCGGATAATTGTTTAAATAATCCCAAATTAGCGAACTTCAGAAACGTATCGTAAATAAATTGTTTTCTGTTTTCGTTCTCTCTAACAGTCTTTTGTTGAAAATATAACTTTATCGGATTCTGGTTTGTCCACAATGTTGAAATGCTTTTTTGTTCGGGTTAATTTTTATAGTAGTTATTAGGTTCGTGATTGAAATCAGAATTCATAATTTGCAAACTTTTATTTCTACTACAATTTTCATTATTGAAACAAATTTATGAGGAACTATTTCAATTTCATAATCCAGATCTAAAAATTCTAAATATACATAATAATATCGATAAATAAATAAATATGTTATTTTATTCAATTTTTTATTAATTTAGATCTTTAAAGATATTTTGAAAATTCAATTTAAACATAGTGATTATTATTATTATTAAACTATAAATTATTTCTCTTTAATAAAACATTTTATTTCTTTTTAACAAAAATTTGCAAAAACAATTTACAACTTTAAGATACAATTCACAAATTTGAAATACAGCAAATATTATTTTATTTTTGAATATAAATCACGATTTTTTAAAATACACATATATTAATCACTATTTAAATTTATTATCATTTAATAGAGATTTTAATTATAAAATTTTAAAATATTTATATATCTATATTTTATTAATTATTTATGGAATTAACTTTTTAAAATTAATT
>MQRK01198710.1:21096-35034 GCA_001938485.1 Girardia tigrina
ATATATATATATATATATATATATATATATCGATATTATTATTTATATTTAGAGTTTCAAAATCGGGTTATGTAACTGAAACATTGTTCCTCATAAATTTGTTTGAGTAATGAAAGTTGTATTAGAAATAAAGTTTGCAAATTATGACTTTGAATTTTAATCACGAACCCAATATGGCGACCATAGCCAGCAACTTGGATTGCGAGACTTCTACCAGAAAAATGCAGGAAAGAAGACAATATCGAAACATTTATAGCAGAATGCTCAAGGTATTTTAAGGTGGCTAAAACACTCATTCTTTAAATTTTTGAATAATTAATTTTTGTAAATAATCTCTATTAGATAATAATAATTTAAATATTGCTAATATTTTTGTATTTCTAAAATAAGACTAATATTTTGTATTTTAAATGCATCCGGTGTCATGTATGGCGTAACTAAAAGGATTTTCCTTTCCTCCGAAAATCCCATTATCTTCGCGTACCTGTTGAAATTCTTTATAAATGCTTCCACTTTCGTCTCAAAACCATCGAATGTTTCTGGACCTTTGATATTCGGAGTCACGTGGTCGTGTGTCGCCATATTAAGAACACCAATTTGATTTTTTATATTTTTATTTAAACAACAATTTTGATTGTCCTCAAGACAATCTTTGTCAAAACTTTCGTACATTTGTATTCAAAGCGAATTTGATTAATTGTTTAATTCTCATTACTTTTTTAGAAAATGGGGAAATAAATATTTAAATAAAATATTCACTCAAAACTGATTGGATAATAATTAAAATGATAATTAATTATTTAAAAAATATTAATTTGATTTATTTATTAAATATTATAAAAATTAATTAACTTATTTAAAATTTTAAAATTATATGAAATTAAAAATAAATTTAAACATTACATATTTTTAGATAATAAGAATTAAAATATTAATCATCCATCTGGGTAGGAGAGACACATTTCCAAATCAACATGCACATTCAAACACAAAACATCAAACATTCAAATATTCTTCACAAATATAAAATAAATGTAATGAAAACTTTTGCATTTGCAGAACATCAAAAGGACGAGGAGTATAAATTAATAACAGCCAACTTTGCCGAAAAAGCAATTGATCGTAAATCATTGGAAAGTCAATTTCAGAAGTTAAGTTACTCTTCGGCAGAGAAAAGTTGGAAGCATTTGTATAAGGAAAGTGAATACAAATGTCAGTATATTATTTCTAAGAGACCATGCTTCTCGCCGGACACTTGTAATTATTGGAAACGTGTAAAACATGTTTATATAATAACTGGAGCAATCTTCTTGTTGTGGAAGATAATCAGATTGAGGTTGACGGCACTGAAGTTAGATATAGTAAGAGTGGAATTGCACGATGGAAGTAAATTAGTTGATGTTCTTGTTTCTGAAAGATTGTACAAGAATATTGTTGAAGCTTTGTCTCTCTATTTTAATAATAAATAATTAATTACTTTTAAAATATTTTAATATATTTTTATATTACATTTTTCATTACAAATATAAATTAAAAAAAAATAATCAAAAAGAACAGAGTGAACCAAAACCCCATCAGAAACCAGAAGTAATTCAGAAAGTCGTGAAATTTATAAAAAAGGAATCATTTGGTGATAGAGAATTGCTAATAATTAATAATTGTTAAAATTTTCCAATTATATACCATAAATTACATGGAGGATCAAGTGTTAAAGTTAAAATGGAAAACATAGAAATCAAGTGTTTACTGGATACGGGTGCAGCGTTGAACGTTATAACGGAAGGAATATTGAAAAACTTAAATACCATAAGGATGGAACAGACAAATCAGAGATTGACCGCAGCAAATGGACTAGAAATGGATGTCAGAGGAGAAATGTAAACGATAGTAAAGATTGGAAATAAAGCCGAGAAAATAAAATTTGTAATAGTGAAAAATTTGAGACCAGAGATGATTGGAGGAATACCATTGATGAAAGAGTTCGAAATAGAATTGCAATGGAAAGAGCGGTATTATCAGGAAACAGAGAGAACTATCATATGTGAAATTGAAGCTAAATTTGGAAAAGAAATCACCAACGAGAATCGCGTTCAAGAGGCATTAAAAGTGATAGAGACAAAGAACGATAAAACACTAGAGAAAATAATTCACAAATATGGAGGAGTATTTATGGCAAACAATTGGGATATAGGCCGTACAAACTTGTTACAACACCGAATAGAGACAATAGGGGGACCCATAAACATAAAACCGAGAAGACAGCCGGTACATCTGGAAGACAAACTTGAAGAAGCTATAAAAAATTTGGAGAAAAACGGAATAATAAAACCATGTAATTCTGAATGGAACACACCAATAGTGTGCGTACTAATTAAATTGAAAGAACTTTTGAAAGAAATTATATATAAAAAATTTAGGTTTATAGATAATATGTTTACTAATTAAAATGAAATAAGTTTTATAAAAAGTATAGTGTAATGATAATATTTTATTAATTAAATCGAAAGAACTTTTATAAAAAAATAGGTTTAAAAAATCACAATTAAAATAACAGTTTCAGGGTAAAAGAATATTGTGAAGAAATTTTGATATATCTTGTAACACTTTTTTAAATAAAAAATCATAATGTTTATTGAATTTAATTGTCAACGGAAAGTTTCATTAAAAAAATAATTTATTAAAAATTTTAAAATCAAGTTCTAAAATAAAAATCATTATGTTTTATTGAATTTAATTGTCAACGGAAATTCTCATTAAAAAATTATTTATAATTGAATTTTTAAAATTAAAGAAAAATTATTTAGGAATTGAATTTTTTGCAGAACATGATCATCCAATTTTGTTTGTTTGGAAGCATTTTCTTTTTCAATATGATTAATTTTCTTAATTTTGTTAAATAAATCATTATCACTATTTTCAGTACACGTAAGAAAATTTTTCAATGTGTTTATCGCCTCATATACAACTTGATATCCTTGTTTTTTGAGTGTAGTTTCTTCATATTCTTCTTTTTTGTTAACAACGTCTTCAACCACATTTCTATGACTGATATTTTCAATAGTTATTGCAACAATCTGATCCACTGTAACGGTTTCCTTTATCAAGGAAGGATTAACGTTACAGATTTCATCAAAAGATGAGTCTGTGTTTTAAAGATCCTGTAATTCATTCATTGTTTTTAAAATATTCATGACTCTTAAAGCTATGGTTAAAACAGTTGCAATGTCAAATAAATTGCTTCAAGAAGAGTAACACTTTTAATTAAAACATTTTTTTGACATTTATCGGTGAGCATTTTCAACGGACCCTTTTTTTAAATTGACTTGGAACTTTTTATTATTCCTTGATCAAGTAATTTATATATATATATATAATATAAATGCAATATAAATGTTGAATTGGGAGGTAGATATTGCACGTTAACATTTTTTAATATTAAAGTGAGATATTGACTGTGGTACGGCGCATTGTCTAATAGTAAAACGATCATTTGACTATCCACTTTCTGAAGCCAGGAGTTAAATATCTTACTGTCCATCCAGGCTGATCTGTTAGATTCATAAATAACTGGTAGACTTTTTATATTTCTGAAACATCTAGGTTTTTTAGATTTCCCAATAACAAGTTGTGGTAATTTGTGACACCTGGTAAAATTTGCCGCAAACAAAACAGTGATCCTGTTTTTAGAATTGTTAAAAAATTTACATCTGTCATCTTTAGTACTGTTGGGTATTTAATTTAAATTGAATTTGAACACAAAAATCAGAAGGATTTGTTTGGTGTTCGGCGCTCAATTATCTGACCCAACGTTTAAACTCGATGAACTCTTTGACTCCAATAAATAACAAAGCTTCTTCAATAATCGTTTATTTCAAATTACAATTACAGTCTTGAACGAAGTTTTGTACAAATTTTGAAATGATTGGAGGCGAGGATTTAAAATGCTATACAGCTTTAAAAATATTAAAATACTGCTGAATCCTATACAGGAATTGTTCAGTCAGTTTTTTATATTTATTTTTGCCTTCTTAATTTTTTTTATTTTTAGCTTGTCCCTATTATATAAAAATATTGCTCTATTTATACTAGAGCTAGATTATATATAAAATATTTTAATTAAAAGAATTTTTTTAAATAATTTAAAAAAATTTTCAAAACTATAATTTAGGCCTTTGGCCAGAAAACAAATAAATTATCATTTCAAAGGCCATTAAGGCCATATAATATTTTATATTTTGACAGGCCATTTGGCCGTTAACATCTGATCAGGCCATTCAGGCCGTATTAAATTTTATTTTGGTGAATGCCCTAATGGCCAATTTTGATTAGTCGACTGACGTCGACTTTTAATTCTTTTTTTTAAAAAGGGAATATTTCTCAAAAATTTTCATTTTTTTCTTTTAAAATTTCTGGTTAATGTGTTAAAACAATTAATAATTTATTTCTGAATTTGGAGTTTTATGATTTAACGTATAAATAAATTTTAACGACTTTCATAATATTTTGAATTCGATAGAGTTTTACGATTTATAAATGAATTTTAATTATTTACGATTTAATGTACAAATGAATTTTAATGATTTACGACTTAGTGTATAAATGAATTTTAATAATTTTCATAATTTTTTGAATTTGATTTATTCTGACGACTAAGTTAAAGTGAAAGAAAATCTTAAGGTAGATTTTGAAGAAATGACTTATGATTGAACAAACGAAATTCGAATTTATCTATTTAGTGTCGATTTATTACTTTCTGATCCAGTTAATTATTTAACGAAATTTTATTTAGCAGATATTTAATAGTGTTTTGAAAAATAGTTAAGAACCGTTTCAGGAGTTACTCAGAATTTACCGAAAATAGAATAATCAGCACCTTAGTATTAATAGTAACATTTTCACTTACTAACGATGATGAGTTCAATCTTTGAATTGATCATATATTGTTTCGATAATTATAGGAGTTGAATTGATTTAGTAATTAAATCTAGTAATAAAATCTAGTAATAATTAAATCTAGTAATTAAATAAGTATTGAAGCGGTTTATAAAATAGTATAAGTTGAGATTGGGTTGTGGTTGACCCTTAATAGCCACTGGGGGCTCTGAGCACTTAAAACTGTAATGAACAAAAGGGTCGTGACAAATACAACAATAGGCTCCCAAAATTCGGAGCCATCCCAGGAAATGAGGGGAAATAGTTCCTCATTCCCAGGGATGACCGAAAGAGGAGCCTTAAGCTTCAAACAAAATTCATCATTTTTTTAAAATAATTTAAAAATATTTCAAAAATATTATTTTTAGTATTTGCAAATAAACCGACTGCCGTATGGCATATATAAATATATATACAACACCGTATGGTATATTTGTATACAATATATTAAATATATATAAAATTTTTTTTATATATACACAAGACCTCAACAGTACTTAATGTTCTATCTGGTAAAAGTTCAAAAAATAATCCTGTTTCATCAACATTGTAAATTTGTTCTGTAGAGTATTTAGTCAATATTTTAGGTAGTTCATTTTCTCTCCACTCATTTTTAGTTTTATGATGAATTCTGTCTTCGTTTCCTAAGGTTTTCTTTGCTACTAAATTGCGCCTATTTTTAAATCCAGCATACCATCCATCACTGGCCTTAAAATCATTGATACTCAAACTTGATGCCACTTCCTTCGCTTGTTCTTTAATTAGATCGAAATTAGATCTTGAAAGCTTTTCACTTTTATTCATCATTTTACGCTTCTAAAAAATAAAATTAATTTATAAAAATTAAAAATCCCTGTGTAAAAATCGACATTTTCCCTATAATAAATACAAAATGAAAAGACTTACTTATTTAAAATGGTATTTTGAAAATGTATTTTTAAAACAACATGAAATTATTTGAATTTTTAATTATAATATTCAAATAACTAAATAATTTAAATAACTCAGCTTTATTCAAATAACTCAGCTAAAATTTTAAAATTTTACTATTTTCTTCAAATAACTGAGAGTTTAAATAACTCAGTGTTCAAATAACTCAATGAGTACTGTAATTAATTAATTCTTTTTACATTTTAAATATTTATTAAATTATTATATCAATGGGTGAATTTATTTTGTACATTCTCGGAAGTGTGGAAACTTCATTTTAATATTTTATTAATTTCGACGGTTTAATCGTCATCGTCAACACAAATGACTTTTGAAACGAAATGTACTCGTATAGTGCAGTTATTGATTGTGTAATCAAGACGTAATCATTACATAATTTAAAAACTCTCACCAAAGTTGTAGAGAATACAGTTGCATTTCGTGAATAGTTAAGTTTTGCCTCGTCAGATGTGCATTTTTTGTTCAATAATGATTGGTACAAACAAGTTGATGGAGTAGCTATGGGTTCACCATTAGCCCCCACTTTGGCTTCAATATTTCTTACGAGTATTGAAGATAAAATCGATTCTTTTGTCGGTCGGAAACCTCTAGCGTATAAACGCTATGTTTTTTTTGATTTTTCAAAATAAAACAGATATTTCTCCATTTTTAAATTATATGAATTCTTTGCATTCAAATGTAAAATTTACTATGGAGAAAGAACAAGATAAGAAATTGTCCTTTCTTGATTTATTAATTGAGAGAAAAAAAACGGAAGTTATGAGAGGGAGATTTACAGAAAGAAAACTGACACGGGGTTGTATACAACACCGATCAGTTTCTGTGAATCCAAATATCGTCGAAAAAGGATTAAAGGTCTTATTTTTCGCTCATGTGGTTCTTTCATCTACCTATAAAGGATATAATGACAGCCTTAATAAATTAAACAAATTATTATATGATAACTGATATTCAAAATCGATAGCGGAGAGATTAGCAAAGGAAACTATTGATAAATTAAATGACAAAAAAAATAATAATAAAATTTTAGATGTTCAAGATCAAGAGCAATTTTGCAACACTAATGATAAAAGTTTGGGAATTGGTTATGTGTTAACTGTACCATATTCAGAGGGGTTTAAAATATTTAAAAATTCTATTTTGAAAGTGTTAGATAATGCAATAAGTTTAAAAGTAATATCTCGTAACCAGAAAATTGAAAGCATGTTCGGCAATAAATCTCCAACGCCATTGGGATTGTTTTCAGATCTCATTTACTAATATACATGTAATGGGTGTAACGGCACATACATGGGAAAGACTTCACGTCATCTCTGTAAGACAATCCAGGAACACAGTCGCAAGGAAGGTGGAAGTAACATTGCAGGACATAGAAGACATTGTAAAGGAGATATAATTTCACAACACTTTAAAAATTATTGGGAGAGAGTGACATGTGAAGCGTTATATATTAGATCTTTGGATCCTAAAATTAACGTTCAAACTGCATTCTCTACAACTTTGTTGAGAGTTTTTAAATGATGTACTGATTACGTATTCATTGCTTAATCATTAGCTGCACTATATAAGTAAATTTCGTTTGAAAAATCATTTGTTCTGACGATGACCGTTAAACCGTCGAAATTAATAAACTTTGATTGGCCTAAGAATTTTTTATTTGATAATTTGCCAATTTTATTTCAATTTTTTCTTAATATTTTATGGCTTTCTCTTTCTTTTAAATTAAAATCAAAATCTTGTCGTGTTACGTACCTCCGTGTTCTGTCGTTTCGTATGCGACAATGATTGATTATCGATCTTTCTTTGTAATTTTTAAATTTTATATTATTATTGATTGATTTTTTCTAAGTCTTTTGTGATTTTTAACAGCCAATTTCTTAAATTTATCACATGGTTAACCCGTCCAATAATCCATTTTACGTAATTGACTTCTGAAACTTCATATAATGAGGCTTCAAATGTTCAGTCAATACTTCGATTCCTTTTTTCCGCTCTCAAAACATCACATTGATATTATCTTTTCTAAGTTTACGAAATATTTTCCTGAGCTAACTTTTGTCCCAGAATCAGATGTAATCTTATTCTATATCTTATTTATAAAATGGGACAAGAAATCTGTTCTTTCCAATAAGTTTGTGGATTTTCTATCTAAGGAAATGAATAATTTTTCTTGTACAAACAATAACAGTTTAAGAAGGACAATGTGTATCCATTAAAATGTAAGTTTATGTAGTATATTTCCTTAATTTTTCATGCTTTTGTAACTTTTTAAATTTTTTCATAATTTAATGAAACAAATATTTTTTTTAATATTCTTTATAAAATACATCTTTCAATTTGGAAATGTGACAAATTGAATGCGATAAAATGAATTTCAACAAAGTTAATTTTAACATTTTGATTTGCGAAAATTTGAATTACGAAAAATTGAATGCTTATTAATAATAAGTTATTAATATCAATGAAAAGTATGGAAATTTTGAGAATATATATATATATATATATATATATATATATACAATGAAACATCTCTCAATGTTCACACAGTACCAGTCAAAAGTCTTGAGCCACCCCTTACACTTTTAAAAGTAACGTTGTTAAATTGAAATTTATAGTTTGCTAAAGTTGAAAAAGCTGTATATGAAGCACAATTTACAGATGAAGCCTTCAGAATAATATCAAATACCATATGCAAACACAGCAACACAACATGAACTTTGAACAGGTACTCATTTTTATGCGGTCAAAAGTCTTGAGCCATCCTTACTTTTTTTACTATTTTGTGTAAAATCACAAAATGAAAACCATAAAGAACATTTATTATTCAAATAATGAATATAATAATTCATTTAATACTTTGTTATTCCTCCATTAGCGGCTAAAACAGCATTTATCCTTGTCTTAAAGGAATATCATATAAATTTCGTAAATTCGAAAAATTCTTTTTTAAAGTTCATCCAAAGTTCGTTAATATTGTTAAATTCAGTAAGATATAGTTTCTGTTTTACATAAGACCACATATTTTCAATTATATTTAAATCAGGACTTTGTGCTGGCCAACCACAAATACAGTTGATTGCATTTTCTTCAAGAAATGTTATTGATAGCTTACTTCTATGACAAGGAGCACTGTCCTGTTGAAAAATTTCGTCGGATTAATAATTTGGGATAAGTTCATTTTGCAATAGTGATATATATTCAGGGGAATTCATATAATTGCTGCATCTAACCAAAACGCGAGAACCATCCGATTTAATGAATCCCCATATCATCAGAGATTTCCCTCCAAATTTCATTGAAGACTTTACATTCCTAGGGTGACATCGTTGTTTTTTGCATCTTCTGACATGTACACGGCGGTTTGGGTATAAATAAATCTTTGTTTCATCAGAAAAAAATAATTTTTTTTGTAATATTCATCGCTTAGTGTACTATACTGATGAAACCAGTGCTTTCGCGTTTTGATTTGCTTCGCTGTTAAGTGAGGTTTCAAAACAGCTTTTCGTCCATACAAACCATATTGTCGTAAGATTCGTTTATCTGTTGAATTAGAGATTGTTTCTCTACTAATCCACGTTTTTTGAAGATTTGTTGAAGATTGAAAAGGTTTTTTTGATCATTATTATCAAATGACGTCTTTCTCGTAGAGTTGTCTTTGCAGACGGCCTGATCTGTACCTATCTACTACAGGCGTAGTATTTAGAAATTTTTTATATATTTCCTGTACACTTCTTCGCGAAACTCCAAATTTTTCTGCCACTTGTCTTTGAGATTTCTTGTTTTTCATTTCATCAACAATTTTCCATCTTTTCAGTTCAGATATTTTGGTCATTTTCTACTTATATATTAATATAATTTATGGCATAAAACATACTTATCCTTTCGAAACAAACCAATTTATAAATTTTAATTATAACGACAGTTTGAAAGTGGCTCATATCTTTTGACCCAATAGAATATTTAAAAAATTTTATTTTACCATTTAGAATCTTAAAGCAGGACATATTTGTAATACCCATACCATTACACAATGCAGGATTATCTGGTTTATAAAATATGTTACATTTATTTAAACAGATTATATAATTATGCATAAATTTGTGAAATTTTGAAATATTTTTAGATGGGTCAAGACTTTTGACCGGTGCTGTACACTGTGACCAAAAATATCTGTAACACATACCGGGGGGAAACGTTTTTAGAGTGATGCCAAAATTGACAAAATGTATAGTTATTTAGAAAGGTACAACACTTATTTAAACTAACATACGGAAGTAAAATAACACTCATACTTGAGTAGTGATCAGAAAGTAAGAGTCAATAATAAATCTTTGAGTGGCTGAAGATGATGTATAGTGGAAGAAGTAAGTAATCTGCGATTGGATTAGTTGCTGTAAACGACGAGATACATGATTTTTTCTTGGCGGGATTGCAGGTCAAAGAGTAAAGTACAAAGATCGCCATACCGAACAACTTCACGTATATGTTTGAAAGCCTGGAAATAAGTCGGTGGAGGCAGCTTAGGTGCTTCTGCAGTCACCGTAGAAGCATATAGACCTGACTCAACCAGCTAATCATACTCTTTATGAGAGTCGGATTGTTGTTGTTCTTTGTTCGAAGACAACCTGATGACTTTTGTGATACCGAGATTTTTACGCTTTCCCTGTAAGAAACGACCACCCATGGGTTGTATATCTATGATTCTGCATACCTTTGGCTGTATTCTTGGACTTCGTACAGGCACAAAAGGGACATCTGAAATTTCCCCTTGCAATGAAATCTGAAATTCAATGTCAGATGTGTTTCTTCAATACCTATCGTTTTCTTCACCGCCGTCTAGATATTCGAGGGATCCATCACGGATTGAATCTAGTTTTCTGGAATTTTGAGATTTTCTACAACTCTTTCTTCTGTGTTATTTTTTGTACTGGTTTGCACTGGTGTCATTCTCGGTCTCCAATTTATGATCGCGATTTAGGTGCCTGGTCAGCCACCTCTTCGTTTTATATGACTTTTTACATAGTTCACATGGGAATGGTAATTGTTGTTGTTTTATCTAGTTGGGCTTATCAGGATTAGGGGAAGCGGAAATCGCATGATTCTTTTGATGTTTCTGTTCTGCTCCTTCTATTCGGCAAACTCCTTGTAGCATCTTTCTACTGGCATTACTGAATGTTCTCTCTTCCGTTAGTTAGCTATGACACAGTTGTTCTTGCCTTATTGAGTCTTCCTGATCGAATTAAAGAGTTTATGTATGTTTCCTTTGATGCAGAAGGGTCACTGTAAATGATGCGGTTAATGAAATCTCCATGGACTACACCATCCCAAAATAGCCACTGTACGCCCACTCGGAAGCATTCCGAGATTGATTGCTTCTTCCTCCCACTAATCTTTTTCTCTATCTGTTTTTCTCCCCTCCAGATTCATTTGATTGTCTCGTACACCTCTGAATTTTCCCTCTTACTGTGAAAAGTAAGTATTTTACTCACAATAATATCCATCGTATGTTGGATTCAAATGTCCAGAATGTACATATGAATCTTTCATGCCTCTGCTTTTTCCTAACTATTCGGGCGCATAGGTTATGAAGGGAATGCAACTTCTAAATTTTCTTGTCCGTAGTTCTCAAGCTTTCACAATCGTAGTAGACTACGGAAAATATGCATGCTTTGATAACTTTCGACATCTACGATGTACGAGTTTTGACACCAGTGGCAATTAAATTTATATACCATATTAGCTTGCAAACCCCAATCTGTTTCCGATTTATTTGAGAGGAAGAAATATTATTTATATATATTCAAATACTATGTTGAACAGACGTTGAAGTTTTATTGTTTTATTATCGCAGACTGAACGATGAAACCTCATATGTTTTTTTTTGCCAATCGGATTACATGAAACCATATATGGGTCATTTATTTGTATAGATAGAAAACTGCTCTCAATTTTATTCAATTAAGGACTATAAAGGATCAGTGTCCTTGAAAGGGTCATAAAATCTTTGATTATTCCAAGCGTTTCATTTACTTATTATATGGAGGAAATAGCGTTCAATAGATTAATATTGAATACTATTTGTAATTTTTAATATATTTGCGTTTAGCTTATAAGGTCTTCTGAGAAGCAAATTATATGAGAATGTTGAAGTTATTAAAAATTAGTATTTTATTTTAATAGATATTTTTTAAATATTTAAAAATAAATACAAAAAAATTAAGTAATATTAAAATTAAAGTAATATATTTTGACGTCAGTTAACTTTCGAATAAAAAGTAGATAAAAAGTAGATAATAAAATAAATTCCTATATTATGTGAAGTCTTTTATATATTTATAAAAAGGAATTATCTATCCATAATAATATCAAAAATATTTCTGAAAATGAGGAATCCTCGGAGCTGAATCGCTCGGATTCTTGCAGTCAAAGTCCAGAAACACCGACAGATTCTACGCAGTTCGATTTCTTTCAGAAAAATTACTGATTTTGCTGTGATAAAATAATCTTTTAATTTAAAAATTCGTTCATATTGATAAAGAAATCGAACTAAAATGTATCAAAACCGACAAAACGAATTATAACAAGATCAAAAAAATAACACAAATTAATTAAGCTAATTATTTTTTCAAAACTGCAGATAATCTAATAATTTTTAATTTATTTATATTTATACATGCCGTTGTTACATATGTCGACTTAATATTAAGAATAATAATTATAATAACCAATATTAATATATTAAACTGTTTATATTTATTACCTTTTCTTATACATGTGCAAAATATTGTAACAATTTATATTATTAAATATTAAAATTTTATTATTTAAAACAGTCTGATTGAAATGAAAAACTCAAAAAATCAAAAAATTGAGGAAAATCTTATCCGAACCATTTTTCGATGTACTGGTCAAAATATCGACATTGACGTAAAGTTTAGGTCCTAAACAATCATGAAAATAGAATTTGTTAAGCATTTTCAATTCCTATCTAATAATTGCAAACTATCAGAATTTCCAGTCTATTTGTATAAACAAGAAACTCTTTACACCTATGTGTCCACAGTACGCTTCTTCCTACTTGTTAAGAACATTGAGACAATTATTATTTGAATATTTATTATAATCACATTTAGAGTCATTATAACTCTCGGAAAATCGTTCACCGTTTGACAACGCTCTCATTGTTTTTTTTTATTTGTTCTATTTTTAATAATGATTATTGGAAAAATTTTTCTAAATCTTTTTAAAATATTTAATTTCCAAAAATATTTATGAAAATTAATAATTTTAACCATTTCTTTATAATAACTCAAAATAATAAAAATGCTATCAAATTGTTAAAAATGAATTTATATTTAAATTTCATTAGTTTTATTTATATCTATTTAAATAATTTTCTTTTTTAAAAATATCAAACTTGATTTTAATTGTTAATTTTGAAAATTTAACTTATTAATTTATTATCATTTCGTTATTATTATTTTAATTATGTTCGAATTGTCAATCCCTGTGAATACAAAAAAATACTAATTTCAATCGGAGTGGGAGACTCACCATTCTAAGTTCAATTTATTTATGTAACATATTGCATTCGCATACAATTTGAAATATTCCTCACAATAAGTAAGTAAATAATGTAATAATACGTGCCACGTTAGATTGCATATGAATTATGAATATTTGATAAGTAAAATGGACATATATACAGACAGGGCATTAAATTTATAAGATACTACAAAAAATTCAATATATAATAGGGAGTCGACCAAATAGTCTAGGAAAAATTGATCTACTAAGAACACAATCGAAATCCATCAGAATAAATATATTTAAATTCTAACACAAATAATCAAATATTAAAACAACAACAATAATTGAATATTAAAATAACATTCAATTATCCAACTTCCGCCTCTTTAATTTGAAGGCCTTGAATACTTTTTCAACCATTCAATGCGGCGCGGTTTCAAGGATCTGGGATACTTCAGAACCACTTGATGAGGAGTGAGGAATTTTACAATTTTATATGGCCCTTCATATCTGAATCCTTCTTTC
>MQRK01198738.1:461-12167 GCA_001938485.1 Girardia tigrina
CTCGGCGCAAAAGATGAGAAGTTTTTTTGGGATGGAATCCATAAATTGCCTGACAGATGGGAAAAAGTTGCCGCTTCCGATGGACAATATTTTGAATAGAATATTTTTTCACTTTTATAGTTAAATAAATGGTTTTTTTAACAAAAAATACGAAATTAATTAGTTGTACACCCAATAGTATAAAGTTTTCATTAAGTTTTAAAAATTTTAATTTATTTTATTCAATATTCAAATAAATTGAATGTTGGAGAAACTACCATAAAGGATAGTTGATCTATTTATTGAAAGCATTCAAGAGTAAAAAACTTGAGATTTCGTTTTATTTTGCGTTAAAAAAATCATATTTTTAAAATAATATATTACTCCAAATAATAATACTTTTTAATAATCTAACATATCCGTAAGCATAACTGAATGATGCACGTGTTTAAATCCCCCAAATTATTAGTCTGTTTATCCGATTTTATCATTACGTTTACTGATGAAAAAAAACATAACATCTTAAAAAACGAAGGCTATACATATATGTGTAATGGATAACAGTTTTGTGAAAAATTTTATAAAAAACAAATTTTTTTAGCACTTTTCGATAACAAAAGGAAAATGTAATGGGGGTCAGAGCTTTGTGATGAAATGTGATGAGGGGAGAGGGTTAGAAATCTGCTAAAATCCAGTGACGTCATTTATGGACAGCCCCAGAATGATAATATTAAGCATAAAAATATTAATATACATTATTTATCCTTACAATCAATCTGATAAAATCATTGATAATTTAAAATCTTCTATCAATGAATTATATGATAAGGTTGATCAATTTATATTATGAATCACAGCTTAATAAACGTAAAATGTAAGCTGCAATTTGATTATAATGTATACGTCGTTTGCCTAATCAGTTTGACAGAATCACTCAAAATTGCTTATGAACAAGTAGATTTGATTTCCATGAAGGTAAGAAAGATGTTTTTAAAGTTTATAAAATAGCACGAAATTAATTGTGTTGAAGAGTTGGAAAACCATGAAACTCTATAATTATGGATGGATTGGAAACATATATTTGTGATTTTTCTATCGAAACGTCATCCGTAAGTGACGATGGATTGAATGATTGTATTGAGACATTGAAGTCGATTGAAAACGATTATTACAAATTTGGAATCGAAAGTAAAAAATAACTTTATACGAATATACGATGATTTCACCCAACCGAGATCAAAAATGATGAATTTGAGATTCTTCATGAGTGTAGTTAGTTTAAAATGCTGGGCGAAGCAATTAAATAATGTATATAGATCTAAAACACTCCCATCAGTTGGTCGAAGTTGAGTTGAAAAGTTTGAAAGATGTTGTGAACAATCTACAGGTTTGGCTCAAAAGTTTCTGCCGAAATTTCAATAACAAATGAATGTCAACAAAGTATTTAATCATCAACGTCACATAGGTTTTGAAAATATTCACCATCATGCTCAATGCATCGTTGCAACCTTCCTGGTATCTTGTTGATGCCATCCTAGAAGAATTGCTGCGGTTTTGAGTCAGCCCATTTTTGAATATCGTGTATTACAGCAGATGATATGTTTTTAAATCCTGTTTTATCTTGAGTATTCGAAAATTATTATTGAACTTCATACCCAAGAGCATCAACAGGAAAATTATTGAATATGAACATTAATATAATCAGAATCTTATGGGTTTAAACTTTTTAATGATCTTATTTAATATATTTTTATAGTTGTTATTCATCAACTCATTTTTCGCCATGATTCTCAATTGGGAACAAAACTTTTTTTGAATTTTCATTGATTCTCTATTTGAATCTTGTGAATATGTTTGTTTTACAGCGTATCAGAAAAAATGTATTTATATAAATTGTTTACGTGGTTGTTATAGTTGTAGTTTCATTTATTATCTATTAGGAAATATATTAGTAGAACCATTTCTCATGCAAGTAAAAATGGTAAAAAAAGGTGAATGAGTTAGTTTTAAAATGATTATACATATTTTTTGTTTATTTCACATTTAAAATTGAAGTGTTACATTTCAATAGCAAAAGTGTTGTATTTCAATATGATATCAAAAACAATAAATATGAATCCAATATTTTCATAAAAAACATTTAATTTACTAAGTTTAATTTGTTAGAGGACAAAAATCTATAATTTATCGCACTATTAGGTTGCGATTTATAACAGAAAAGATGTATCTAGAAATTACTGCAATGTCAAAAATAATAAAAAAAATTTTGAAGTGTAATTAAATTAATATTATAAATACATGTCGAAAATTATTTTTATATTTATTTTATGTTAATTGAGATTGTAGAGACTGCCGTTTGGACATTTATTATGGGTTAAAGTGATCTAATTATGGTAATACGTCATACGAGAGCCACACCAACTATATTATTGGGATAGAGTATCGTGTGAAACAATTTCATAAGGTCACGTTACCATTAAATCAATGTTCATATAGCTGTCTCAACAAGCTTATCGATAATTTTGATTAGTATTGTTTCATGCAATGGATTACACAATCGCCATTTTTTCCATTTTCATACGGGTGATTGAATAATTATTAAGTGACCTGATGATAACAGTGGATCCCTCAAAGTATCATAACATTAAAATTATTTTGAAATTGATGAGTTGTGAATCTAATCAAACAATATTTTCTTTTGACAACAAATCACATGACACAATTACAAATAATATCAAATAAATCAAATACACACTACACAGCGAAAACGATTAAATAGTCAAACTATATTTGTTTTTATTATTTGCGTGTTCATAAATAACGTCACCCCATAACATTTTTTGTTGAAAATAAAATGTTTCAAATCCCTTATATTCAAATTCTCTTGTGATTGTAACTATAACAATTACATGAAATTGAGAATAGTTGAACTCAGTAAAATGGAGAATACATTCACATTATTTATTCCATAGAATGAAAAGTTTTGACAGACTCTCCCTAAATAGCCTTTTTCGTAGTCATTCGCAAATTTATGCTCAAACCCCACTTCTCCTCGTCACATATCATCACAAAAGTCTGAATCCCTCCCCCTAGGTGCGTGACTTCATTTATAGGCAAATCAGAATAGGTAGTTTGTCAATTTATTTTATTTCTAGTGCTAAAAGAGGTATTGATAGAATATGAGAATTTATCACTGACCTCCACAGAATTTTTATTCGACCATGACACCTTCTGACCAATCATAGGACAATCCAAAGTGGTACAATATAACTGGTTTATAATTATGCGTCGTTTACAGTTTTTACATTTTAGAAATATGAAATGTTTAAAAGGATCATCACAATCAATATTGAAACTGCTAAGGATTCCATAAATTATTCCATACTCCATATCCACTGTGAACAAAATCGATTACTGTCGATTATTTTATTTACTAATTGACTAACCTGATCTCAGTAAAACACTTTTCACAGATAATACATTTTGAATGCTGCTTAATGGGATTTCCGAATCTGATACTTCAGCCATGAAGTTAAGAGACTCATTCATTAGGCCTTTTTGGTCATTTGTTCCAATTTCAGAATTCATTGCTTTCTGAAGATTTACCAAATGTCGCAATTTATGAGATTCCATAATATCGGGATTTAAAACAGCAACAGTTCTTCCATCGATTATTCCAATTATTCCTCGTTTGTATTCGTCATATTTAACTTTGCAATCAACTAAAGAAAGAACTGTAACTCCGGGAATCCAATTTATTCTCGCAAACTCAATCCAATCTAAGTCCCAAATCGTAATTGGAAATGTTTTGCAAGATTCATCCATTAGACTTAAGTCCAACTTATGAAGTATTTTATTTTGATTATTTTCGTCTTTTACTGTTTTAGACAATAAATCTTGAGGAATACCAATGTCTTTAATTATCGCAAGGAATGTGAAATGTTGTCCTTTGATTTGCACATCCTTTGGGGCAGATTCCATGTACCGAATCATATTAAATAAGGTCACATGGTCTGACATTGAATGGAGCAAAGTGTTCTAAATATTAAAATTCATAATAAAGCAATTCCTAAACGCATGATACACAGTATTTATTGTACATATAAATTTTATTACTCTTACTTCTCTCTTAGCAATCACGATATACGTCGAAATTCGATAGTATTAGATTTATTTCAAATAGATTTCTTGGTTTTTATCAAGTGAAAGCATTTTATGTTAAAAACATCTCACGCGTATCCGTCAAGAATTATATCGAATTTTTAAATGTCTTTAGGATTGTTATAAAAAAATATTGAAAAAAAACATCATTCATTAAGAAGAAATTTATGAAAAATCGGTTAATTATCTGAAGAGAATTAGAGAATAATTTGTAGAACCGTAGTTACATGTACAAAAAGATCAGAGACAAATTATCACAAGTATGTGCTCATAGAAAATCACCTGAAGAAGAAGAGTAAGTCCTCATTTCTGAATTAGATCAATGTCTATGGAAATTTCGTAAAATGTCAATTAAGTCAAAATACATTTCCATAAAAACGCTATTTTCAATTTCTTTTATGCATTTAATTAAAAAATTTTCATTAATATTTAATAACAAATAATATAATCTTCACCAAATATTGTTTCTTCGGAATTATAAAATTATTAATTTTAAGCGAAAATAATAAAAATATTAAGAAACTCGATTGTATCGTTATGAGATCATCAAGTAACAATATTTAATGACTTTTTCGGCGAATTTCAAAATAATCGGAGGAAAATGAAAAATGATACAAATAGACGGTGTCGAAACAATATATCTGCGGACTCTTCGCTCTATCATTCTCACATGGACAGAAGTGTTTTCATTCAGTGAATTAAATCTCATATATCGTTAAACAATACAATTTGCAAAAACGAAATGTATTTTTTATAAATAAACTTTAATAAAATTGATATGTTTACAAAAAACCATTAAGTCTATTCAAATTAGTTTCGTGCATTAATTTCGAAGATTTCATCATTATCAGAACAAACGATTATTCACAAGAAAGATACTTATATAAAGCTACTAATTCTTATACAACACAGACATCATCAACACATCGTTTAAAGGTTCTGTCCGTGCAACCCCTTCGCCGAAAGGTGCTGGGAGCCGACTTAATTGACCAAATGCTAAATCAACACGGAATTCGAAACAATAAATAATCAATTATAATAATTACGATTTAAAAATTAAAGTAGAAACATTCAAAGACGAAAATTCAGCTCCCCCGTCACATGTGACGGGTATTTTTCTAGTACTAATAATAACTTATATTAAAGAATGGCAATGAATAATTATAACCGACCAGAATAAATGAAAACAACAGAGTTCCACTCTTTCTAAGTTAACGGTCAGTGCTGGTTCAATATTTACTCCAGGAACAAAAACAACTAATTCTATTACGAAAACCCGTCGATGTAAAATTAATATTGGTATTATAATGATTAAGAAGAATGATTTTACACTTAAATTTCAAACAATAATAATAATAATATTATCAGCTCGTCAAGTAATAATTTTGTAGAAATTAACCCAAAGTTTATTGATAATATACCAGTACAAATATTCATATCATTCACCAAAGTATGCACCAATGTCATCGACATACTTTGGCCATTATTTCTTTCCCCACAATTATACAGCTAATTAAACTGATGTGACGGCAGGTACTCCTTATTTGTGTGGAGGTTCACTGGCGGGAAAGAGCAGCCGACCGCTTCGCTGTCAGTCGTGATTCCCGCTTGTCGAGTGCCAGTCGGTCGACGCGCCGCTTCGGGTCGGTATTGCGGTGGGTTCCACTTGGAACCGTGGGTAGTCTCCACGATTCGCTCTCGCAACAACGGGGCGGTCTCGTCGAAGGGGCAACACGTGCCGATGGTGCACCGCCAGTCGATAGGTGCCGATATCGCAGTCGGTCGGATCTGTTCCTCCAGTGGTGCGGATTGTGGAGGCCACGTGTTTTCCATCCTCAATTTTATGTCGAAAACGTTGAGACAAGAAGACAAACGAATAACGACATTTAATTTTCATTTCGATTCAAAAAGTGGACACCAATCTTTAATTGAAATAAATAACGTCATTCAAAAAAGTAAATTCTATTGTCGCAATATATTTCGGTGGATTTTCCACCATCTCCACTCTAAATTGACGATAATTTCGCTGTCTCATATGTATAGCAAATTGATGATTATGCAAACATCTTGTGTAATAACTAATTGAATATTCTCAACAAATTGGAAGAGAGACTTGTTTGGACATTAATGGACGGATTAAGTGATTCAATCAATAATGCCTCACAAGTGACTCTCTCCCAATAATTTTTACAATTACTGCACAATATTTTAAAATTAGTTGTTTTCACCTGCGATCTACAAACATATTACTCCCACTGCCCAATCGTCCATTCTCCAGATATCCGTTTACAGAGATGAGGAGACGTCTCTCCAATGATTGTGGCGTTGCACCCATTACACCCATTACATTACGAATATGTAATTTGTTTTATTGTGAAATGAATAGTTTAGAAGTTATAAGAGTTTATAAAAGTCCTTTAAATATCCCCATAGAAAATAGTCGCAGGGGTTTAAATCTGGTGAATGTGGTGGCCAATCGATACCTTCACTGATATATTTCACAGAATCAAGTCCAATAATCCTGTTTCCAAAGTGCTCGCCCAATAATTCGAATATTTGAGATGTTCTATGAAGTTTAGCGCCATCTTGCATGAACCAATAATCGTTGATTTTGTAGAGACCACCAAATAGGGGATGACATCGTTATTTAACATGTTGAAATATCGCTCACCAGTAATATTTAGCGCAATAAACACCGGGCCAATAATCATTTCCGCTGAAATCGCACAGCAAACTGTAAGCCGAATGGGTTATAATGGCTTAATAATCGAACAATGAAGATTTCCACTTCCTCAGATCCGCCAATTCTGCTTGTTTACGTAACCTTGTAGATGGAAATGAGCTTCATAGCTGAACCAAATCCGTTTAAAATCAACTTCTTCACATTCAGATAAGGTGATCATTTTATTCACAAATTCCAATCTTTGCTGCTGGCCATTTCACTGATCGACTGGTTGAATTGAATTTTGTATGTGAATAGACCAATATCGATTTTTAAAATTCGATTAATTGATGTCTTGCTGATGTTTAAAAATCGTGATGCTTGTCTTTCCGATGTACTAGGACTTTCTTGATAATATTCTCGAACTTTCTCGGTGCTTTCCTCCGTCCTTACAGTTTTTTCTTTAGTTTTCTTGTCTTCGTTGTCATCGAATATTGAGCAAATTGACTTGAACGTTTTAATGTCAGTAAAATTGTGGATGCGTTGATGGCATGGTGGTTTCCAAATTCTTTTTTAAAGACTTTAACTGTTTCCGAAAGATTTTCGAGCTTGTTGTAGGTCAGAACCATGAAGACAAGATGATCAACTGTGTATTTCGATATTTTAATCACAATTTATCACAGTTAAAAGTAATTTAAAATATAAATAATGAACTAGTAAATTAAAAATGACTAAAAGCACTAATCTCACAATAAAACAAATTACATATTCGTAATCAGCATAAAATTATCTTTCAAATGACACCTCATTGGCATCGAAATTCCTAGTTACGTAATTTGACCTTAATTGTCTAATTTGACCCTGATGCTATACGCTGATCCCTCCAAGTTATATATCAAAATGCTCGTCTTGACGAGCTGATTCTATTTATGTAAATAAATCGCATTGCGTAACCATTGGACCACCCTGTATATGAGACAACGAAGAAACTTGCCATTATTTTTTAAATTTCTAATTGTGTTGATTCAATAAAACAACAGTTAGTTTTTCATTTTATTGTTTTCTCGAGCACTACATATACAATGGTCATTGGATAACTCAGACGAGTATGAAACAGCTGAAATGTTTATTGAATTTCATTAGCATCATGCATTTCATTCAGGTCGCACGTTTTGTAGGCAGCAAGGAATCTGCTGCTAATTATTTAATTGCATTTGTCTCTTTCTGATCTTGAAGACACGTGCCTGAGTGTTATTTATCCCATTATCCAGTGTTATATAAGTGCTATTCAATGACCAATGTGGGGTAAAAGAAATAAGCGCCGAAGACAAATAAATTGTTTAGCAGAAATAATTAACAAATAGAGGTAAAATCGCATCATCAGTAGAATGTAAGTGGAGTACCTGCAGCGCCAGATAGTTGTTCCTATCCCCGCCATAATAAAGCTCGATGGAGCTCTGTTTATCATTGATCGATAAATTAAATGCACAATTCGTCTGGACGGAGTAATCGTCGTATTTCCCGGTCTTCTTCTCGATGATCGGATTGGTGATCACCAGGACATCACCTGCAAATAGAGGCTGATCAATACCAATGAGCGTGACGATGGCGATTAGCTAGCATGGAACTCTTGGGAGCTGTAACTCGGCTCGTATGAGGCCGCTTGGGGTTAATGTAATGCACTACAAGTCCATAAATTGTAGTACAACAATAATTGATGTTTAGAAAATGAAAACTGAGAAAATGTTAATTAATTTTCTTTTGTTTTTTAAAGCATTTCTTGAAATAAAGATGTACTGAATATCGATTTCCAGAGTCAAAAAATATCAAAAAGAACTCGGAAAATTTTAAAATTGAATATTATATTATCATCAGTTTGAAATTAAGTTTTCCCAACAATATTTTGTATTACAATTAATTCCGTAAAAACGGTAAACAAACACAAATTGTCATTACTTTTAAATTATTATTTTATTAATTAAATTATCACTGGCAATTGATTATTACTGATTTCTCGATATTTCTCAAAGATGTCTAATTTGCGGTACAGGTCTTTTTGGCGCATTTTTGGCTCCATATTAGGTGATGTATTTTTTAGCCGATAATTTTTATCATGTAACTTAGGGTGTTAAAATTTTTTGACTTTTTTTAAAAAAAGTTTAGACTAATAATAAATAATTTGAAATATATTTTTGTTTATGGTAACCAAATTCTCAATTCGTGGTTGCTGTTTTCTTTTAGCGCATAATGTGCAGAAACGAGTAAAACGGATTGGATTGCAGAGTGTATATAATTCACACCGTGAATTTGCTTTGAAAATTAAAATGGAAGTAGAACTATGTTTTGCACCTATTCATCATTTAAATAACTGCATCAGTGCTCTGTTTGAAGATTTACCAGAAGAACTAAGTCTCTTGCTTTATTGGTTTGAAGATAATTATGTTGGGCGGCCATTGAGAAAAAGAAATGTTAGAAATGCTCTACTTTTTCCTCCTCGGATGCGGAATGAATACGATAGAACGATCGTAGAAATTGATAGGACAAATAATTATGCAGAAGCAGCACACGGAACAATATATGCAGAAATTGGTGTTTGCCATCCGATTTTATGGAAATTTATCGATTGTTTAATAAGAATTCAAAGGAGCAGAGATTTATATTAGGAACAATTAGTTGCTGGCAATGTCCCAAAACATGGACATCTTAAATTTATAAAAGCAGATGAAATAATTTTAAATATTGTTAAACGATTTGCTGAAACAAAACCATTGGATTACTAATGCGGATTAGCACGCAATTATGAAATGCATTAAGTTAATCAATTTTATATTCTTTACATTCTCTTTTTACATTTTAATATTATGTTTTTATTTTAAAAAAACTTCAGAGCCAATATATATTATTTATATAAATATATACATTATGCCGTATTCGGCAACAGTTTGCTGAAATAGTACAACCGCCCAATTCGTGAACTATTTGTCAATTTTAGACAAAATTCACTAACTTTATGATAAATTTTTATTGTAATGTGAAAAATAAGTATTTAATAATTTAATTTTGTGATAATTTCTGATTATTAACAACATCACAATTTGAATGCAAACATTTATTGACAACACAAACAGATTCTTCGCAATAATTCTCAGAGAGCATCTTTCTTTGATTGATATAGTTTTTGTTTATGTATTCAAATCTAAAAAACAATGAATGGGAAATTTTTTAATATTAATTTTTAATTTCTCATAATTTTATTGGATAAAAAGGCATTACATAATTTTTTAAATAAACATTAATTTTTAAAATATATTAAATTTAATAAGTTAAAATCATTTACTAAAAATATTATTAAAATTCATAATTATCAAACTTTAATTAATTAGTACTTAAAATTAATATCATTAAATTAATTCCATTCTTCTCTTCTTTTGACCTTAGTCGTTTGGCTGTGGGTGCACCCAATTATAAACAAGTCATTTGTCCATCTGGGTGGGAGAAACACATTTCCAAATACTAAACTAGTGCATCCAATACCGGTATACCGGTATTACCGGAATTTTTTATGCTACCAAAATACCGATATCGGGTTGACTCAATACCGGTATTTCGGTATTGGATATATAAAAAATATTTGAAATTATTTCTCAATTTTGTTTGAAAAATGTTATAATAATAAGACATTGCTTTTGTAACTGAAAATAAAATAGAATTTTATAACTAAATTGACGAATACAGGACTATTAATGGTTTTGCGAGACTGTTTATGCGACTAAAAATTGCGTTAAATAATAATTGAAAAAACATTGGCCACCTGTTTGCAGTCTTTTTTCAAATTGTTATGATGGCGCCTCCGAGTTCGAGTACGTAGTACTCAGTTGACAAAGTTCATAATTTTATTATCACAATCCAACAATTCCCTTTCATTGGCAATTCGATTACAATTCATTTAAATAAATACGTCTACGTTAGTAACTTCGCATTGTAAACGCTATAGTTCGACTGTATGAGTGGCTCAATCAGCGAGCAGACGATAATCTCCTTTACACCAGTTTTTCATCTGATAGCGATTCTGTTAACAGCACTGCAAACTTGTCATTGAAAGAAAAGCTTGACATGGCAATTTTGAATGATAAGAAGTGTAAAAATAAGGGAGATCAAACGTTTCGAAAGACTTATCAAAAACAATCCGCAAGGAGATTGCAGTTTTCGAAGAAGAAGGCACTCGTGAAAGTGAAGCATATTTGAAAAACTCCTACGAATAGTCAACACGTGTCGGAATCGGAGTGTGGATTTTCGGCAAGTGGCAACTTTGTCACCAAATTACGATCACCACTTGAGGATGACACTCTGAATGGTCTTTGCTTCTTACGGGCATATTTTATAAAGGAGAAAAAAGCACACAAAATTTTATATCCGTAATTTTGATATAAAATAAAAAAGTTTATTGAATTACTGTAAATTTTTACGGTTTATTCGAGATTTTATTCATATTTGAATTATTGTGTTTTATTTTCAATACTGGTATTGAAATTTATCAGTACCGAAATACCGGTATTGAAAAATGTTACCGGTATTGGATGCCCTATACTAAACTCAACATAGAAAATTTTAAAATATTCCTCACAACAACACTGTTTTATTTCAATGCTTTGTTACTTTTTATCATTATTTATTTAATATTTATCACTAATTAATAATTAATTTATCAATAATCAGCAATAAATAATTAATAAATAATGATAAAATTAATTCAATTGTCATTCGGAACGCCATTAATTTTATTGTCGCAATATATTTCGGTGGATTTTCCCCCATCTTCAGGCTGAATAAACGATAATTTCGCTGTCTCATATGGTAACCAGACAATTCGACACAAGACAATTCGACACAGACAATTCGACACA
>MQRK01198749.1:21262-34563 GCA_001938485.1 Girardia tigrina
ATATATATATATATATATATATATATATTAATTGTGGATTTCATTTAGGTGATCTTTTAATTATTTTGATTATTTTTTTATGAAATTTTCAGTCATTAAATACCGTGATTATAGAACCTGTACCTCCATTACCAAAATATGATTTCCTTAATCATTGTATTAGATGGACGCAAAATAAATTTCGTTTTTTAACCGTCAACTTTAAATAAACATAACTTTTTTAGAAATAACTTTATTGATCAAAATAAAAACCATTTCATTGATCACACAGTTGCCAACGGGTAACAAGTTTTGTTATTCCAGTTTCATAAAATTCTGGAGTTCTGGAGGAGATAAAGTCGTCCAAGGCTCTTTCAGCATCTCCTTGGTTTCTGAAGCATTTTTCGCGAAGGAACTGGCTGAAATGTTTGAAAAGGTTATAGTCTGTAGGAGAAAGGTTTGATGAGTACGGTGGATGAGGAAAAGTTTAATATCTCAGTTCGTTTAACTTCAGTATGGTCTTTCTTTCAAAATGTGGATGAACGTTGTCATGCAGAAGAATTGATCCCTTTCTATAGAGTAATGCCGGCCGTTTTTTTGTAGTTCTTGGTGCATTTTGTCAATTTGCTGACAATACTTTTCCGCTGTAATTGTTTAAATAAGGTTTAGATCAATAAAGTTTTTTTTGGCGTGATTTGTTTTCTTAAACATTTGAATTGATTTTGGAAAGTCGCCATCATTGATTTTTTTTGAATTTTTTTTCTGTTCGATATTTTTTGTCAGAGTTTGAATGGCCCTCAGTCCACCCTTCAACACAGAAGCGCTGCAATCACGTTAGTCCTGTGCCCACTCTGTTATCATGATTTTCTAAATATTTCAAACAATGAATATTAAATACATTAAAAACGACATTTATTTTGCATCAACCTAATATTACAACTACTTATACAGTCAAACACTATGTAATTTACAGTAATAATGTTTGTTTTCAAGTTTAATGTTTTGTAATGACGAAATCTTTTTAAAAATTCTTTTGATTATTATAAATTATTTAAATTTTTTTGCAATTTTCAATTGCTCTCTAAAAAATTTACTTTTACCCCCTTTGAAACAATTTACTAATCTAATCAAACGTTTATTTAGATATTTCAAGTTTTGATAGTTAAATTATTATTAAATTAGATTGAAATTATACAAATTTTTATTTAACACGAATCGTACAATTGATTCATATTTTATTCTCATTTTTTAAAAGGGTGATTACACAAGTCCGGTGACTTTTGGGCTAGGGTTGTATAAGTAGATTCGGGACTTTTATTGATGGACCAAAATTTACGTTCAGAATTTAAATTAAAAACAGTTAATACATTTAGTTACGTCATTTAAGAAAAAAATGTTCTTTTTTGTTGTTTAAGTAGATACTCTTGATTTGTTTTATAATACATTTAATTTATTTAAAATTTTTCGAAATATTAATATAATTTTTGCTTATTTATTTTGATAATTTCATTTTCAGGTGGAACTAAACCAAAAAAGAGTAATATTATTTTCAATGAAACAGTTAATTGTAACTCATAATCTTAAGCCCCTACTACGAGCTCACGATGCAGGCATGCAAGAAAGAGATCTCTTAACAAAAAATCATCCAATTCATTAACAGAAGTCGTAAAATCAGTAATATATTCTTCATATTTAGTACAAGCATATAACATTGTTGAATTTATTAAAATATAAATTTGTCTCAAATTACATTAAATTTATAAACATTTCCTATAATCTTCACGTGATAATGATATATAGTACATATTCTTTTCTCTTGTCATTATTTTCCTGGCTTTGGTTTTTTATGAATACAGTTGAATAATAACAATTGCATGGCTTTTGAGGTTGGTGAAATTGCATTTTAGTGCTCTTTTTCCAAGAAAATTAATTTTAGTCTTAATCAAAGGTATTATTTTGTTTATTTATTGACTCAATTGTTTTATTAATAATTTCAAAAAATTGAATAGCATGTTCTAGTGATTAGGCTGGTAATAAAGTTTTTACGGTATCAATTGTTTGAAAGACATATTTAAGACCAAACTTTATTTAAGTCTTTAAATTTATTTTTAAATATCTTTAAAATCAGATTGGAAACTATGGAATATATTGATTAAGTTTAATTTGATACGATTTGCTAATCAAACTAATTAATCATTAAAGATGTTTCCACCACTTTTCTGTTCACAAAAGCTTTTTGGATCAGTAGATATTAAAACTTGCGGCAGTTTAAATTTTCTACTCTATTTTTTTCTTTTGCTTAGAACATCAAATAAATTGATAGTTTTTTTCGACTTCAGTCTTTCTAGTTCTTTAGAAATTTGTATAAAGATTAAAAACTTACATCTGAATTATGCAAATTAGCAGTGGTACTCACTTATATTTGGTAGATCCATGTTTTAAATAATTAAGAAAAATGGATCAAATTAATGGAATAAATAGAAGAATGTTTTTTTACTTCATATGTTTTTATCATCTAAAAATCATCTTGTTCATATTGATATCAATTTTACAATTTCATTTCACATTTTTTTGCGATTAGCTCTTGTAGCTATGATGTTTTCTTTTTCAATAACCCTATGTGCTTGTTCATCTAGTCTTCTGACTGACTAAATTAATGTTATTAAAGAATAATTTTTAATAATTTTTGAACCAAAATAAAGCTAAATTAACAAATTTTGGTAATAAATTAAAATATCAGTTTGGTAATATAACTTCAAATTAAAAAAAAATCATTTTAATGATTTTTATGATTTACTGGGTGTGAGGAATATTTTGTATGTAAATGCAGTATGTTGATTTGAATATGTTGAACATAGAATGGTGATTCTCTCACCCGGATGGAAATAGTATTGTTGGGTATTTGAATTAAAACTCGGTTTTATCCTTGTTTATATTAAATTTCTAATCTGACTCCAAAACGACCAAAAGGTTTCTTCCAATAATAATATATGAAGAATGAACACAAATCCTTTTAATATACTTTATTTGTAAATGATAACTTGAACACAAAATTAAATCGAAACTTTAACAATAAATCAATATTTTTAAGCACACTCAACCAGCACAAACCAATATCAATTTAGAACGAGCAATATCTGAAAATTATGTTTAAATTTTTCTCCTTTACAGGATACTAAATTTGTTAAGTAAACCAAAATTAAATAAAGAAAGATTACCGTAAATCATAATAAAGTTTAACGTTTTAATGGGATCCGAAGTATAATTTTGTCCGTAATTTTTGTTGTGAATATGACTGAAATAATTATTCTTTATATACTAGATTTTAAATAACGTTGAAAATTAGTTTGCTAAAACAATTCTAAAAATATTTACAAATATTCTACAAATTTTATTAAAATAACTATTATGATAATCAAAAAAATTATTAATTTTAACCATAGTATTATTTTTTTATTTTTCTATTAGATTTTAAAATTTTAATTTATATTTTTCGGAACCCCAACAGTATTTGCTGTAATTGACTATTCAAGCATAATTAAAAATATAATAACAATTATAATCAAATTAAATATTTTTTAACAAAGAAAAGTTTTTAAATGGATATAAAATAAAATAGTGAAATTTAATATATTTTAATTAAATGATATTTCTTAAAGTTTAGATAATTTTAAAGAATAGTTTTTATAATATGTTTGTGCCTGGGAAATTTAGTTTCATGAAATTTAAATTTAAATTCATTCTTATAATTTTATAAAATATTTTTATTTATTTAGAGTTCTTATAATGAAGAGGTTTTCGAAAAATTTCTAAAAGCCTTTTGTGATTGGGAACTGCTAAAACCTGTCATGTTTTAAAAACATTAATATTGGTCGATAAAAATGATTTTTGGAAATACAAAAATAATGAATATTTTAGAAAAATTTTAAAAAATGTTCGAATAATCATTATTATTAAGAGTAAAATAAAAACCAATTAGAATGATGCAAAACTGTGAATCACTGAGAATTGTGATTAATCTAAATGTGATACTAACGGATATTATCAAATAGTATGACCTAATCAAATATTATGACTAATGAAATAGTATGACTAAATAGAAATTTTTTTAGTCATACTATTTAATAATATGACTAATCAAATGACTATTTGACCGTTTCATTTTTTTAATTTTTTAAAAAGTGTTTTATTTTTGTAATTTAAAAAAGTTTTATTTGTTTAAATTTCCCTTTATTATTTTTAACTTAACCCCAATAAAATGAGTAAACAGGTTTACACAATTTCCTTCAAAAAAGAAGTCTCTCATGGAAAATAGAAATTATTGTTATAAAGCACAAAAATATTTTATCACAGCCAATCCACGTTTCAAGAATGGTTTAAAAATCGTAACAACATCAAAAAACAATGTTGAGAGTTGCTGGTGCTGAAAAAAGAACGATGCTTGGATCTCTTGAAGAAATATTGTTGGATGAGATTATTGAGCTTAGAACAAGACTGATGTTTCCTTTGCACCCCCACTTCATTTTATCATTTTTGAAAAATATATGACATTTACGTTATTATTACGGAATATCTTCCAAAAAAAACCTTCCCGGGCTGAGAAAAATAGGTTTAAAAATGACTTAAAATTATATGTATTTTTATTTTATTTAATATATAATTTTTTAGCAAAATTATTAGTGAATAAATGATAAAAGTCATCATTTATCAAATAAAATAGTATTTTGTTGATAATTTCATAAAAATTTTCACTAAAATCTATGTAGAAATCCTAAAATCAGTGTTATATTATATAAAAAATATATGAAAAACTAATATATATTTTAATAACAAAATAATAATTTGTCTTGTTTAAATGAACTAAGTGGGGGTGCAAAAGAAACCCCAGCCTAGATCGAGCCTATATGAATTATTTATAACAAAAAAGTTAAATCTTTCGATTTGTCCAAAACATTACTAATGGATGAAGCAGCAGTTTATTTTGAAGATGCTCGAACACAAACGATTTATTTATTGGGAAGGACAAATGTAATAATGAAGTCAACGGGGTTTTCGTCTATGAGATTAACTGCGGCTTTATCTGTTTGGGCAAATGGGAAAAGAGCGATGCCGTTGGTAATATATAAAGGAAAAAAGTTAAAAGAAATGCAAAGATGCAAGGGTGTTCTGTCGATTTTTCAAGAAAAAGCATGGGTCTCAATAATATCTCATAATATCTTGGATAAATATGATATTTCCGCTTTTGATACAGAATCTAAAAAAGCGATAATATGGGACTCGTGTCGTGCTCACATATTCAATAAAGTTAAAGAACATTGTAGAAAAAGAAATAGTGAAACGATTGTAATTCCGGGCGGATTGACTCCCTATTTACAATCGGGAGATATTATTATTTTCAGAGAATTCAAAGACAAAATTTTTTTATTGATTAATGAGTGGACACATTCTTCATTAGTTGAATATACAAAAAATGGCAATCCAAAACCCCCGAACAGAAACATTATCAATTCGTGGGTATGTGATTATTGGAACAATATTTCAATTTCAAACGTTAGTAATTCAATTATCTCGGTTAGAATATCAAGTAATTAGACTGGCACATTTCGAAACATGACGTTTACGGTGAAAGATTTTGTGAGAAATTTACGTCATCAGAATTTGTTGATGAAGAATTATGAATCGAAATTTTTGACTTGACGTTTTTGATATTGTTGGTGAATGAAGTACTAAATTTTAGCAATTTTATTTTGTTATTTTTATATAAAATTTTTTTGAAAACACCAAATAGTATGACTAAAGCTAAAAATGTTTTAGTTACTCTATTTATAATTAAGATTTTAAGAAGACATTTTAAATAATAGTGTTAATTTGCATCTACAGTAATCCCTCACTTATCGCTATTAAGGCGTTCTAGGACCACCCGCGGAAAGTGAAAATCCGTGAAATCCGAAATTATTGTATTATTTACATTACAATCACAATAAAATATCACAAAAAAACAGTACGAATATAAAACTTAACTTCTTCTTGTGCTACTAATAAACATTGTTATGGGGAGTTGTTTGTATTACTTCTTTGTCTGAATTAACAGTGTTTTGTAGGCTGACATGCAGCTGTCAATAGAATTTTTAAGCTGTAATGAACAAATCATATTCATATCCCAATCTTCAGCAAATTACTGAAGTTCTTTAGCCTTTCTCTGTAAGGTTGCAAGACGTTCAAGCGTAGGCCAACCAACTTCTGTTCCGCATCCCCTTCTTCTTCCTCCTCCTCCTCTTCACTTGCAGATTTGGTCAGCTCCTCCTCTATCTTTTTGAGCCTTATGACCACGAACTCCAGCTTCATCCTTCATTATAAAAGTGCGAGATGGCATTCTCTTCCAAAACAAGCCTGTTTCATTCATATAAAAAATTGTTCTGGAAGATAGTTTCCTTCTTTTATTATCTTCTTGAACGTAATCCTCGGCTTCAGCATTATCCGCAGAACCAGTCTCTCCACGTAGACAAACGCTTTTAAGTCCATAGCGATTCCGAAATTTATCAAACTAGCCCTTGCTGGCATTGAACTTATCCGATTTGGTGGTAGAACCAGTCGATGTCGATGGTTGTGTTTCATCGTCACTTTGGTCCTTCATTTTTTTCTGCTAAGCCATTGTAAAGTTGTTTAGCCTTAGTCTTTATGGTGTTCGTACCCAAGGGAATATTTTTCTTATGACAATCCAGAATCCACAAGGCTAATGCAGTTTCCATTTTTACGATCAACTTATTACGAGGAGTAAGCACTCTTGTCGCTGTCGTATCTTTTATCGTAAGCATTCTTCGCTTACGCTTAGGCCCACTGCCAGAAATCGTAGAAGTTGCGACACGTTTGGGTGGCTTCATAGAGGTTGAAGTAAATATGCTAGTAGATATGCATATTAATTTTATTAATCGAATTATAAAATTTTAATTGATTATTTTTTTTATTATTTATTATACATTTTTGAAAAAAGAGAAGTATTTATTGAAAATCCGCGAAAAGCGAACCGCGAAGTAGTGAGGGATTACTGTATTTGGTAATAAAAACACACCACACTATAATAAATGCCGTCTTCTAATAAGCCGAATTTAAAATATTTAAAATAAAGTAAAAAATTATATTTCAAGTATTTTGTTAGCAGCTACAGTCAATTATTAGAGTTTAATTTTTTTAATTTAGGATGCTAATTCTCTTCTTTTGAAGGAAATTGGGAAATCTGGAGAAGGAAGACATGAGGAAATCGAACGTTTATTTGATGAGGTAATTGCTTATTTTGAAAGAATATTAAAAAATTTTGATTTATAGGGTGCTAATCCAAAGGGTAAAAATGATAAAGGAATACCATTTCTAATAGTTGCAGTTCGTAATAAACACAAAGAAGCTATCAATATGTTATGTAAACTCGGAGCTAATGTCAATGAAACAGAACCAGAGTCAGACAAATTAAATATGATTTTAAATACTAATATTTGATTTAGATCTGGAAATACTCCTTTACACGAGGCCGTGATTTTAGGTTCAATGCATGTTGATATAATTGATGAATTACTGAAGTATGTTCACAATTTTGAGTATTTTTTTATAAGAGCGTATTTTTATATAGTTGCGGTGCAAATGTTAAAATTAAAAATAACAAAGGTGAAACGCCAGCTGATTTAGCAGTCAAGTTACACAATGAAATTGCAATAAAACAATTTTCTAGTAAAATTGGAAAGAATCAGATAGACAAATTAATTCAACCAAAACACTTTGATGAATCTGATGATGAGAAAATTTAGATCTTATTTCAACGAGACTGAACACTATTTCTCTCTTTATATACAGTAGACTTTTTATTCAAATCTATTTTATTATTAAATGTTAGTTGCTATTTGTAAAATATATTTACGTTTTTACTTTTGATGTTATATTCGGTCTTAATTATATCGACAGTTTAAAGCAGTGAGATCATGTTTGGCTCATATCCCACTGTATGTTTTTATTATTTAAGTTATTCACTAGAAGAAATTCAAACTGTAAGTTTTTGAAGAAATCAAATGAAAAGTTCCCAGTAAATGTCACATAAATTAAAAAAGCATTTGAAAAAAATCCATTATAAAAATTTTTTATGAAGAATTATTAAAAAAACTATTATATCAAAAAATTAAATTTTTTATATCCATTTTTTATGCAGACAGAACTCTACTTTGCCAACAAAGTTTTAATTTAAAAACAATAAAAAATTAATATAAACTACTTATAATTTATAAGTAGATTTCAATTAATATTGTTCTGCAACTCCGAATTTTCTGTTTTTTTCCCATTTTGAGACCTTACAAAGTTTTTTATCTAATTTTCACTTAATCATTTATTGTCATCGAAAATGAGTTAGTGTGCAAATTTTGAAGAAAATTGATTGAATAAAAAGCCTTCAAAAATGCCATGGATGGAATTAAGATAAATATTTATTATTATAACATTTAATCAGATCATTGTGATTTATGTTGGTTCCTAACAGCTTTTATGTTTGATTTCATGTTTATATGCTTCAGTCTCAAGTCCATACGTTTTATTATATCAAGTCTATTTCATTTTATAGCAAATTATTTATGGTACTGATAATAATAATGTTCATACATATTTTGTGGTATTCGGAAATTAGATTTCTGTTTCATTACATAGTAATGCTCTTACTCCAACCATTTCTGCAAGTTCTTTGTGTTACAGTAAATATAAATTTTAAATCATTTGATACCAACAAAAAGCACTGCTGAATGATCAAAACCAAAACACTTGAACCATTGACATCTTCTAATGTAGTCTGGCAATTTCTTTTGAACTAGCCGATACCTGTATTATGTTAAGCACCCTTTCTGGAATTCTAATCAGAAATTCAAAGTACTCAAGAAAATACAAGATGTTCTAAATATATGTAACTCCTTTTACAATAAATAATTACAATATTGAGTTGATCATTTGCGTTCAATGCAAGCAGATAAGATCTGATTTCTTAATATATAATGAAAAATATCTTTTGGGTATAATTTCTCTTAACACATTTCAAAGTCTTTGCGTTGTCTTGTATATCCTAACAAAATATATCTCATGTATTTCACTACCTATGACTCAACTCGCATACTAGCCCTTCATTATCATTAAAACGTTTTCAAAACTCATTAAATACGTTAATGGTTGATATATAACAAATAGAACCTCTGATGCGGCTAATAATACAAACTCCATCATCCGAATCTATCGGAAGTAATCCAGCTAGTGGATGTTGATAATATCGAAATTTTAGAATATCAATAAAAATTGTATTTCCTGTAACAATCGCTTGCCGTTAAAAGCAGTAAAACGACATTTAATAGTGAAGTTGAATACATTTTTTTGTTTTAAGTGAGTCATTTTATACATGTTTTGAATAAAAACATTAGTTAAGATTTATTTTAATTTCTGACAATGTTCAACTTCTCGACAAAATATACAAGGAACTTCTTTGAATGGCTGTAGTAATTCCGCATGTCTCTGTACCCATCTTTGACAGTCATATTTTCAATGATTTGTTTCAAATTGACTTGCCTTTGTTGCTGGTTGATTGCATGTGCTAATTTAGGTTCGTATAACCCGTCTCAGTTTTGCGAAAAATACCTCGATGAGATTTAAGGAAAGGGGTTTAGGGAGACAAATTGATCATATTAGGATTTGATGTATTTAGCTGTATCCGTGCATTATCTTGAATAACATAATGTGATATCCATTGCCACATGTTTGATAACTTCCCGATAAAAGATTGATATTTGCTGTGATCAAATAATAATTTATTTGCTTTGATCACAACAAATGTCAATCTTATATCGGGAAGTTATCAAACATGTGGCAAGGGATATCACATTATGTTATGCAAGATATACATGGATACAGATCAATACAACGTCAAATCCTAATATGTGCAGGATAAAGTGTACAAAGGGATAAAATGTCTAAGTGACAAAGTGACTAAATGATCAGAGTGTAAGTGATAAAGTGTCATGTGACTAAGTTTCCCAAAATCATTATTATAATATGTAAGGGGATACAATATACTAATATTTCATTTATATTTTGTAAATTGCTCTGATTTATTGTATATTGTCATTAGTTAAAAATATTATTTTGTTCATATCTTTGCCTTCTGCTTTGATTGATTGGAAAATTAAATTAAAAATATTTTACTTAAATAATAATAGTTAACCACATAAGTGATCGTTATATCTATTCTTAGTACTTAACAAAATATATCTTTAAAAATCAAGTTACCGTATTTTCATGTATATAATCCGCGGGTCATTAGTAGTGCTTCTGAACCGGGATCCTGGAACCGCGAATTCCCGGGAAATTTTACTCATTTCCCCGTCTCATTTACGATTGATTTTTTACAAAAATCCCGGGAAAATTCCCGGTTTTTTTAAATTTTAAAAAATTAAGTATTGTTAGTTATCTAATTAAGTTTAATTATTTAACTAATTTATTATTTATATTGATTAATTTTAATTAAAATTAGATTATGAGGCTGTATTCAACTGATTTTGTAAGTATAAACACACTTCTTTAATATTTGAAATGTAAAATATTTTAAGCCAAAAATGGCAGCTCGACAAACTCAGTCTATTGTTTGTCAATACTTCGAACGATAAAATGGAGGTGAGGCCAAGTGCTTGGAATGTCAGAAAATCATATCTTGCAAAGGATGGAGTACAAGTGGATTATCACGTCATCTCCAGAAAAAGTACAATATTTTTGAGAAGAAAAATGAAGATGAAGAACCATCTTGTAAGAAACAAAAATCTCAGCCAGGTATTTCAGCATTCTTCAAAAAGGAATAGGTCTCCTTTGAAGAAATTGTTTCAAGGCTTGCTGCTTAAGATGGAATCTCTATTCATGATATTTGTAATAGTAAATTCATTAGATCTTCTTTACTGGACAAAGGCTTAAAACTTACAAAAGATGAATCAATGATAATGGTACTGGTTCATCATTAAAGTGATATCTTTAAAGAAGAAATTCGACAGGAGCTTGTGCAGAAAAAGGAAAAAGCTCACCGTTTCTGCATTTCACTTGATGAATTTACTTCTTCAAAGAACCGGAGATACATGAATGTAAATGTTCATGAAAAGAACAATCATTATAATCTTGGAATGATAAGAATGTCAGGCTCCTTTCCAGTCGAAAAATGCCTTTCCATTCTTGAAAATTGTTTGGCTGATTTTGGTCTTGACATTGAATCTTCCATTGCCTGTGCAGTGTCTGATGGGGCATCAGTAATCAAAAAAATTGGACCGCATAACATCATTTGAACACCAACTGTGTTATGCTCATGTCATTCATCTTGCAGTCTGTGATGTTTTTTTATTCTCATGTAGCTCTCACTCGAATGGAAGAGCAGACAGATGATGAATCTGAGGACAATGAAGATGAAAACTATAATGATGGCTTTAACATTGATGAGAATGATGTTGAAACTCCAAGCTTAGCTTATGAGCTTACCAGTGTTATAAAAAAGTTCGTTCACTAGTCAAATTCTTCAGAAAATGTGCAGTAAAAAGCGAAATTCTTCAGAAATATGTCAAACTTGAGCATGGAAAAGAATTTACACTTTTAAAAGATTGCAAGACAAGATGGAGCTCCATGTTGACAATGGTCGAGTGATTTCTTTTCTTGCGAAAAGCAATTATCAAAGCTCTGGTTGAGATATCAGTTGAGGTGGACTTATTTGAGAGTGAGTTTGAGCTCCTTGAAGATGTTAAAAGTGCTTTAGAGCCACTGAAATTGGGACTTGAAGCACTTTGTCGTCAAGATTCAACATTGATTCTGCTGATGGAATATTTAGTCAACTGGGAATGTCTGAGTCATCTTGCATAAAAAATTTAACATCAGCGGTTGAAAAAAGAATCACAGGAAGGAGACAAAGTGACATGGTAAGCTTACTTCGTTTTATCCTTGATCCAAAATGTTTAAAAGAACAAGATGACCTGTTTCCAATGCCATCTAAAAAGGTATTGCAAAAAAAGGCTAAAGAACTCCTTTCCAGGCTTTTCCAGAGTAACATTGAACAAGAAGATGATGATCAAGAAAGCAAGAGTCAGGAATCAAAACCTGTGTGCGAGAAGAGATAAATTGGAAAACTTCATTCACGAGGCAACCTCCACTACCAGTAAGAATGTATTGGATGTTTCATCAAACATCGACAAAGAGTTCAATATTTTTTGTGCAACAGAGAATCGTACTCCTAGTCTTGATTTGCTTTACAATGTTCTTCTGACGATCCCTCCAACTTCTGTAGAAGCTGAAAGAGCATTTTCTGCAGCAGGATTGTTTATTACAAAACTCCAAAGTTCTTTGAGTGACAAATCTATTAATGCGTTGTGCTTTCTTCGGGCTTACTACATTATGAAAGAAAAAAATTAAGCATCTTGTTACATAACATTCAGTTTTAAATTCTAATGTTTCATAACTTTTCTACATTTGGTAAATATAAATATGTTTGTTTTCATATATACTGTTGGGTATTCGAAAATATTCTTTTGTTAACCACTCTAAATAAGTTTTCAAATATAATTATCTGACTCCTTTTCAAACGGTTCTTCCAACTTTGTAATGAATGTATTAATTTGTTTAACCCTCACTTGAAGGTTTCAATTTCCTTGAATGAATCTCGTCAGAGAATATTTTTTAAATAATAACAATAGAAATAAGTCAAAGGAATTCTTTTAAAAAAACTTTATTCGATTGAATCACAAAATTCTTCTGATTAATACAACGTATAACTTACAATGGAGGATTCTAAAATATATGAAAAAATCTTTGATTTAAATTTCACTTTCAAATTATGTGTGAATTTTATGTGTGATAAAATATTTTATTTTGGGGTATTTATACCCATTATGAATAAAAAAAAATTAAACATTAAATAAAAATTAGTTTTTTAAATAAAATTTGATTATAAAAAAACATTAATTTAAAAATAAAACATTAATTTAAAATTTTTAAAATTTTCAAATTGTTAAATCGGGCTTAATGCCCAATTATTTAGTTTTGTTTTGTTGGGCTAAATGCCCAATTATTCAAATATGCTAATTTTTTTAAATCGGGCTTCATGCCCATTCGATTAATTAATCCCCAGCGTAATTGCTGCGGGATTAGGGCATAATTGCCCAATTTGATTTTAAAAATATCTGGGCATAATTGCCCTTTTTCATTTTTTAAAAAAAATATTTTTGAATGAGGTAAGTTATTTTGGTTTATTTTTTTTCTTTTAATATTATTTTTTATAATATGTATTTTTT
>MQRK01198753.1:2268-15743 GCA_001938485.1 Girardia tigrina
AGATGTCTTAATAAATGCTCTTTAGGATACTGATACCATTGAAAGGTATGTTGAAACTCATGTAGAACACGATCCCAACTGGAAAACTGGTATTGTTATGATGTACGATTCGATATATTGTATATCACTGACAGCCAAATTATTGGTTTCTAATCCTATCTGTTGGGATCAATCATTTGAAATTTTACGCCAAGTTTCATTTTTTATATTTATTCTATAATTAACATGCGAATAGGTTATTAACACAAGAATTGTGGACTTAGAGATCAATTATAGTGAACAATTTGAGTTATTCTCGTACACCACATCAGTTATCTCAAATGAATGGCCTTCAAGATTTATGAGTGTCATTAAACCGCTCCATAGGTTTATGGCGGCCCTACTCATCGATAAGAAACATCGAGACTCCTTAGAATCAAAGGTAAAACCAACGTTTCCTATTAGAAACAAAGTTTAACTTTTCATCTAAAGGAAAGGGATTGTCTGTTAGATCAAGCATTACAAGTAGTTGTTTTCAGCAGTCAACAAGCTGGGAATATGTGGATTAGAAATGGATCTGTACCGTATATCCTGGTGAGATCTATACTTATTTTATTATTTCATTTCAATTTCGTATTATTTCATCGTCAAATGCATCAAACTAGTATTCATATATTATTGTCAATGATTGATATTACATAATTTTATTTGTTTATCTTAATGTTATATAACTTGCATTACGATTTCCATAATCGTAATGAATTAATTCTTAGTTTGAAATTTCTAAATTGGGGTTTGAAAAATATATCCACTCTGTATCTATCAAAATTAATTTGCGCTTCAACTTTGACAATATGTTTTTTCTATTCAAGTTTTGTTGAGAAATATCAATATAAATCTAGTGAGACATAGTGATTTTAACAATTTTTTACTGGGCACCCACATTCTGACAATGCCGTGAAAACGAAACCTATTTTTCTGAAATGGGAAAAAACTTTTAGTATTGATACCCTTCAATGAATAACTCTGGTTGACCACTGTACACGTTCACAGTCACAACTTGATCTATAGAAATGGGACTGTGATTATCATCAAAATAACGAGTTTATGAATCAGTCTATTTGCCGTGCTGCAAAGAGTAAGAGTCAAAATGAGGGAGCGAGCGATAAAGAAGAATAAAGTTTATCTCTAAAGTTTATTTATCCGATAAATCAGTTACATTTGGAAGTGGAGGAAGATGGAGCTACATCACGGAATATTCTAGGTGGATGCCCACTTCATCTATTAATCAATGACTTGCCTGTCACAACATTTTGTGGCTAATCATTGCACACAGTAACTTAGACGGTATGCTGCCGCAAAGGTGCTAAAAATCCTTGAAATTACCACAGATGACATATGAGAGCTGGTCGACACTGAAAAGTGCCCTCATCTTTGAAGTAAACACGCATACAATCGTCAACAATTTGATTTGCGTGTGCTCGGATAAAATTGACACACTTCATCATCATGATTGGTGTTAATTTAAGCACTCGAGGTTGTAATTCTTCAATAATCAACAAATGGAGTAAACACTGAGTAGGTCAAATTGATAAATGCAAGCTGCAGTGCTCTAATATCATCAGTCAACTGAAACACGGTAATCTAAGTCTTTTCCCGAAGAACTCGTATCATACGGCCATTTTGTTTTGAGATCTTATGTTTGATACGCGTTGATGCCATAGAACTAGAGATAAGTTTTAATAAGTCTGAGTGAAGCAAACAGTGTAGGTAGTACGAGGACAGGTCGATAGCGACGTGAATTTTCGAATGAATGGTCTCCTCTAAGCTCAATTCATTTCTCTAATTTTTTATTCTTTTAAAATAATAAGATATCCGGAGGCCATCAAAATATGCATTTGTTTGAGCGATGACTTAATGTACTGTTCACCCGTTCATTGTCATAATGAAAGAAGACTTTCCTCTTGGACAAATGTGTTCGTTTTTCCTTAAAAATGTCGTTGAACCGGTCCATTAAGTTGGTATAAATTTACCGCTGATTGTTTATCCATTTTGAAAGTAATCGGTGGATTAATTCGTGTGCATCCAAATAAATCGCTGTAAAGATCTTATTTGCCCATAAAACTGACGACCTTCTTTGGAGACGGTTAGTCGCAAGAAGTCCACTGCTTCTAATTGCTGCTTAGTCTCTGGTGTGTTGTGGAGGATATATGTTTCGTCTACGAATTCATGAAACGGCGCAAAAATTCCTTTGAATTGCGATTAAACAACTCCAAACATACATTTGAAATTGCCACACGATTCAGTTTATTGAAAATTGTGAGTAGACACGGTACCCGTATTCCAGATAGCTTTCTCATGCCAAAATGATCACTCAAAATTAAAATTACTGAGCCATGTAATATTTATGTAAGTTCGAAAATCTCACGCACTTTTAATTTCCGATCGGCCCATACCATATTGTGAATTTTATCAATTGTTTCAGGTGTAGTGAGCCTAATTAGGTGTCTAGAACGTTCAGCGTCAGTCATGATTGTGAGACCCCGATGAAATTCAGTACACCACTTTTTTACCATATAAATTGATGGTGCAGATTCCCCATAGTATTTATCAAGCTTATTCTTGTTTTGAACGATGTTTTTTTCCTCAAATAATAATTCTTTATGGTCATACAAAATTGATTTTTTTCATTTTCGAAAAAAATCACCTGATTATCTGCCTTAAATGACTGTCAAACACAAATTAAATAACAGAGTAATTCGAACATTTGAATTATTATATTTTTTCTTTTTAAATTAAATTATTATCATTATTTATATTATCGTTGCAATTGATTTCTATAAAATCGAAATTGCGTACGTGATTTGGAGAAAAAATCGAATTATGTTAATTGGTCGAAATTGAAATTGATTGGGAAAATTTGGGCAAATTATGATTATGAATTTTTTTATTGTAAATTTTTTATGTTTGATTTATGTCACTGAATTTTTTGATGTAAAAAAATAAAAATAATGCTTCAAATTTTTTGATCTAATTTGTAACGTCAAATAACGTTTTTAAAGAAAGATTCTGTGTACGTGATTAGTTTATGAAAAATTGAATTTATGATAACCTATCGAGTGATTTTATCGTAACAATTAAATCAAAGTTGTAATTAAAAAAAGATTTGTACACTTAAAAATAAAGTTGGTACGTGACTTAATAACGTTCTGAATTGATTAAAAATAAATTATTTTTGACAATAAAAAATTGCGGCAGTTCGAAATTTTTGATATTTTATGAACGAACTCGAAATATCCATCGATAATATATTGATCGCAAATATTAATGTTCCAATTAGACAAACTAATCCGCGATTTAGGTTATGAAGTCAAAAAATTGATTTGAAATATCGAAATGGAAAAAGTGAAAATAATCGAGTTAGATAAAAAGACAAAAGATCTCGAGCGTCAATCTGAAGATATTTCTACACAAAATAAACTTAAAGAAAGCGATATTATCAAACTCGAATTGATTTTAGATCAAAATTTGAATAGAAATAATCAAATAAATGGCACAGTGTTTCTGTGTGATCAACGAATGTCGGTGTTGGATGAAACTTACAATGATTTAAATAGAAAGCTAAATGCTTTTAGAGAAAATTATTCCAATAAGATTAATTTTTACAAAGCGAAATGTGAATCAGTCAATCCAAAAATCGATACTGAAATGGTTAAAACATTCTGTGAAAGATTCGAAAGATTTAACGACAAATCCGAATTCGATAAACGAAAACAGCTCCGGTGTTATTTTTCATTTACTTCTCAATAAATGGGCCCAGCAATTCATCCACAGAACTTCCCTGGGCAACACATGCTAAAAATTGCGGTTAAGGTTATGGTTTAGGTTAATAATTTAACGCCATCTATAGTGCCTCTCAATTCGACAGTCGAATCTTGTGGACCATCACAGTGGTGTGCACGAAATTGACGATATCTTTTATTCGTTTTCAGTTATTTTTCACTAGTGTTTGTCTCTGTTAGCACAATTTTCAATGATGCATTTTTATTTCATTAGTTAGGGCAGTGTTGGGCAACCAATGCGCCACGAACATTTTTCTAAAATATTTAAAATCGTTAAATTTATTGAAATTTTGGTCGAATTAAAAGAAAATGTTTTAAAAAGTATTTTATGTGTGAACAGATAAGGGTAGTCAGATTGTTATTGTTATTGATAAGATTTGTATAGCTGCTTCGTTTTGCAGCGTAGCGGAATTGTCGACTGGTGTTGAATAAAAGTGATAAAATTTATAGTGAGTCCCACAGGGGCGCCGTGAAAAAAAGTTTCAAGTTTAGGTGCGCCGCAACTCGAAAAAGGTTGATCGACACTGAGTTAGGGAATGTGTATTTCGACTATTCACGGGGCACCACTGTACCGTAATTTAAATTTTATAAAATGCTAGATACACATATACTTTTCCACAATTATTAAAAAATATAATAGTAATCTAAAGTAATCACATTTGATATCCATTGTAAATAATGTTCTAAATAATTTTAATGTTCTGTAGAAAAGCTTGTACTTAGAAGATAATGTCTTAATTTTTTACAGTTCTGTGAATCTTTTCTTAAATATTTCCCGCAAGTTTTACAGCTAATAAATATTTAATGTTTAACTTTATGATTAATATTAGTTTTCATTATATACATCTAATTATAAAGTTCTAAAAACTTTAAAATTTTTGTAAAATTAACAAATAAATTCACTAAAATTTGGAAAAGATGTAAGTTGGTGTAATATGTTTTTCCTGTGTTATCACCAGAGTACTTGTTTTACAGTGTTTGAGTAATCTGCTTTTCTGTTTCATCTTCATATTGCATTATCTTCTGCATCAATATATTACAAATAAAATGTTATATTTCAGACACAACAAATAAAATGTTTATCATTGGCTCATGAAATGTTCGACCGGGACCTTCAGTTGATCCAACAAATGGCTCTCTCCATGCCCCCCAATGAATTTATTCTTAAATGCATTCATAAATTCGATCTGAAATCGTATTTTAAGTTAGTTTTGTAATATTCACATTTAACTATTAACGATTTTTATATATTTGTTTTCTTGGGTTTACTTTCAGTATTTGACTTTCATTTTTCAGAATTGAGAAATAAAAAAATAAAACTTTTCTTATACATTTTTATTGTACTGCGATTTACGTAGCTTCCCCTGGACAAAAATAACATTAAATGCGATATTTTTAATTTATTTAAATTGATTTTTTGGTTTCGTTTATCTTTTTAAATATCTGTACTAGGGTGATTCAAACGTTTTTCGTTTTTCTATGCCTTACATTGTGACAGTTATTTTAAAATATTATATTTTGGCATTATTGATTTTGATAATATATATTATGGTATTGCATGACGAATCTACTTGTATAGAGTCTGTTTATTCATTCAACATTTATTTGTTTATTCTTATCGAATTATGAAGAGCGAAAAATACGAAATTCGAGTATTTTTGCGTCTTTATTGGAAGAAAGGCTTCAACGCAGCTTCTGCAGCCCGGGATATATATAGACCGCGAAGGTATAGTCAGTGTTCGTGTGTCACAATTGTGGTTCAAGCGTTTCTCAAGTGGTGATGTCAATTTGGAAGACCAATCTCACTCTGGGCGGTCATCTGTTGTTGATGATGGCACTCTACGTCAAGCTGTAGAGGAGCAGCCATGCACCAGCAGGCGGACACTATCAGCAGAGCTTGGTCCTTCACAACCCACTATTCAACGTAATCTTCATCTGCTTAGCATTGTCAATAGACGGTGTCGACTTTTCTTATGAACTGACAGTCACTCAAGCACAACAACAACTTTATCTCTGCAAAGAATTGCTTGCTCACCCGATTACATGCGCTTCTTCAGAAGGATCGTGATGCGGGATGAAAAGTGGATATTTTTCCGTAATCCCAACAAGGAGAATCAGTGGATCTATCCTGGTATGCTCGCCCAACCCGTGATTAAACAGGGACGCTTCGATTGCAAAGTTTTACTCTGTGTATGGTGAAATTTCGAGCTAGTTCCATAGGGGTGTATTCTGAATGACAACCTCTACACTTAGCAGCTGGACAGAGTCTACGCAATTCTCTGTGAGCGTTACCCGGCATTGGTCAATCGCAACCGAGTTCTTCTATAACAAGAAAACGCTCCGGCACACACTGCACGTTTGATTCGTGGTAAAGTGCAAAAGCTGCACGCGATCGAAGATTTGTCACATCCTGTCTGCAGTCACGACCTTGCCTCCAGCGAGTACAACCTCTTTCTGGCAATTGTGTATTCTCTCAAAGGGCGGTAGTTCGATTCAGTAGAAGAAGTTGAACAATGCTGCCGCGTTTTCTTTGCTTCCAAAACGACAGTGTGGTATACCCGTGGAATCGAGCAACTGGTTGAAAGAAAAAAATAAATAAAAAAAAAAAAATAAAAAATAAAAAAGAAGATCATCGAAAATAAAGGCCTGTATTTCGAAGAACTTTTTCCGTTTACATACTTTGTGAGTAGAAAAACGAAAAAAAATATTGTGAGATAAATGATTGAAAAATTAATTGAGTTGTTAATTTTATAAAAGTTTTTGTATTGAAAAAATATTACAATTTAAACATTTTCAAATTTAACAGACATCTATAGTAATGTAGAAGCAGAAACATATAATGTATCGTTTATCTTATTAAAGTCTTATTTATCTGATATATCGCTTCGACTGCGATTCTTATTCCAAGATACCATACAAAAAGCAACTAAAAGATACATGATCTAAGTTGATGTTCACTTTGTAATAAATGTCATGGTTTTCTTACCAGCATCCTCAGGTGATAATAGGTCTTTTACTCGTATGAAATTGGTCCTAACAAACAAAAATAATAGAAATGCAGGGTCGGTAATGGAATTATTCAATGTATATTTCTTATTTGGTTATCTGCAATGAATTAGACTAATATTTTTGTAACAATTTTTGGTGTTGGGATTCTTCATACATTTTTTTAATTTAAAAACACCTGATCAGTAATACTTAATGATCAAGGATTCAGATTTTATTATTTTACAGATAGTAAATCAGTTTATAAACCTATTTTGATGTTCTTTTTCTTTATTTAATCTTAATTAAACATTTAGTGGCGACCCATGTAAGCAAACAGATAAAAAAGCTCTTTTGCAAAGAATCGAAGATTTTCTTCACTTGCTTATTTTGACGATATTCTATCGATATCGCATTGGAGTTGGGAAAGATGTTACTCAAGAAGATATTTATTCGCACATGCTGCTACATATCTTGTGTATTAAACCAGTTTCTCATAGTAAATTGATGAAGAAGCTTACTCCGGCTCTACAAACATATCCAAAAGGAAAATTAATGGACATTATTGAAAAAGTTGCGGATCAGAGTTTGCATTCTCAAGTCGTGATATTCAACGCTAAAAGATCCTTAATGGTGGACCAATTCGATAGATTTAATCCTTATTTTTCAATTCAAGATCGAAATGAAGCAAGAATTTTATTTCAGTTTTCTTTTCTTTAAACTAAATATGTAGGCTGAACTCTGGGTTAAAAATTATTATAAAAAAGAAAACATAACAAATGCGATGATTCCACCCAGACCTATCGAATTAACTGAAGATTGTATAGAACTTAATGAATATTTATCCAACCCTTGTTTCGTTGAAATTATAAATAAGTTTCTTTATTTTTGTTACACAAAAAGGAGTGGAGAATTCTGGACAGACACAATCCTTGACATGGTGCTCTATTTGATTGGTGCTTCGCTCCATGAAGACGCAAATGCGTTGACATCGTAATTTACTTTTTTTATTTTACTGATACATTGTTTTTATGTGTATATTATGTTATGTTTCATTTAATAACTTAATATATGATTCTAATTAATTTTTCAAATATCTCTAATTTAGATTATAATCAATATTGTAAGAATAAGAGATTAAGGTTTATGGTTGTAAGATTAATTAAACATAACCATTGTCGCTTTAATATCGTATTTGGCTTGATTGTATTGATACATTGTTTTAGGTATAAATCTATTTCGTTATGGCCAATTTAATAATACGATTCTAATTTATTTTGCAAAAGACTCATATCTAGAATAGAATCGATATTGTAAGAATAAAAGAATGAAAATTTATTGAACATAAGCATTGTCGGAACAAGTCTCACCGAATTTTATATATCTTTCAATGGACAAATAATAAAAAAGAAGAAAAGAAAAACGATCAGGTCCCCGTGTAATGAAATAATTAATTTTATTTACAACTGGGACCAAAAGAATTTAGATAAACATACATTTTAAAATTTTTACTTAATTATCATCATTATAAGTTTGTTTCTCATAAAATTATTAAAATGTTTATTAATCTTTATATTTACGTTATTCTTTTTCAAATCTAATAATAAACTCATTTTTAAGAGTCCTTTAACATTTATTACCGTTTGTCCATGTAAATTGGGGGTGCGGAATTAATTACGCGTTAGAATTAATTTCGCGTAGAATTAATTTCGCACTGGAATTAATATCGCATTGGAATTTTCTCGTTTTTTTGCAACCACCTCAACATAATTGACTTAGATATATCAAGCTCATTGTAGCAGTGTAATGTAATGAAGTTGACTTAAATATATTTTTGGTTTTTTATTATTATTAATTTTTGAGTAAATTTTTAGTTTTTTTTATTTTTTTATTTAGTAATTATCTAGTAAATTTCTAAAAAAAAGCGAAATTAAATAAATAAATTTATGTGTATTTTTGGTTTAGTACTTTAAATTAATAAATTCCAACGCGAAATTAATTCCAATGCGTAATTAATTCTGTCACCCGTAAATTACATATAAACTAACAAAACATGAATAACTTTTGACTCAATCTAGTATCTTGATAGTTTAAATGTGGACCGCGATTGAACTATATACACTTGGTCATCAATAATATTATGAAGACTATATCTTGTCTCTCCAATGTGGAATTGATAAACTAGATTTAACTGGATAAAATAGTTCTGCAATCAATCATAACGTTTTCAACAGAGAAAAGAGTTATAAGGATTTATATTTATAGAGTAAAGTTAAAGTATGTTAAGTTAACAAATAGACAATTTTATTGATTTTTATGAACAAAGTTGGAGATTTCGCGTGTTTATTGAAATAACCCAATTATAGAAAGTTCCTTTATTTATTTTGCACAGTAGAACAAGTCGAGCACACTTTAGTATGTGCTAACACAAATCAAATAGGTGTGAAAGGATCCTAAGTATATTTGGAATATAGGACTAGGTTCTGTGTAACTGAATAACATGCATATATTTCTTTATTAATATGATTCAAAATAAATTATTAACTTTATTCTACAAATAAAGAAAATGTAGTGGAATATATATTAGTATAATTATGTGTCAAATGTTAATCTATCAACTTTCCAATGAATTAAATGGATACGCTTTAGAGCAGCTTTTTCATAACTCATTTAGTTTTTTTCTTCTCTTTCTTTACCGCCCTTCTCTGAATCCTGATAATAACAATTTTTGGATAATTCTTTAAATTCCTTTATTGATAGTGTTGGATGATCCAAGCTAAGTAAGATTGTTCAGTTCATCTTGTGAACTTTCAATAAAAGAGCAATCTATTTAACCCTATAGCTCAGACATCGCACATAGTAATTTTACATGTTCCGGTATCTTAACACGTTGAATTCAATGGCCGAAACCTTCGATTGCCCGCTGGTGCGATTATGTTTGGGTTGCTATAGCGTCAGTGCCTTTCGAGATATCGAAGTGGCAGGTTGTGTGTGTGTGTTTCTCGATGTGCTCTACACCTTAACGCAATAAAATTAACGACCCACACGTGGGTCGGTTAGCAGCCGAGCGTGAGATTTATTATGCCACTTTTGGGGTTCTTTCAAATATTCCGTATTATTTTTATAAACGACCCGCCCGTGGGTCGTTTCGCAGCAGATGGAAATCAGCAGCGTCCCACTGGTGGGTTGTATCGCACTCAACGTGTTAAGAAGAATTTGAGAGGCGTTAAGTTTTACAGAAGAATTCATTTGATCAATAATATTCATTAATTTCTCAATAAATATGAGCGAAATTTATTACATCCGTTGAAAAAAATGCATCGATATTGATCGGTCATATGTCGAAAAATAAACTTTATAAATTAACATATTGTTTAAAAAGGAAAATATTGTTGATTAATTTCTGTGGTATCTTCCGATATCTCTTATATTATTCTAGAACAGTAGCACAAGGCAGGTTGTACTTTAAACTGCTTCCTCCTGGTGACTGTCCAGAATAGCCATCACAACTTGAATAAAATATTTATTTTTATTTATACATGTCATCATTACACTAAAATTATAACTTTATAATTAATAATTTGTCATTATGTGTTTATTCACCTTATTTTTATTATTATTTGTATTATTTATTTCATATTTAAATTTATAATAATGTATTAATTGTTATATAAACAATAATAATAATGATAATAGAATAATAATTTTTAAAATTAAAAAAAATTAATTAATTCATTAATACAACAACTTTTATTATTTTACGAAACTTTATTATCTGACAATAAAAATAACGAATCGATACAACTAAAAAAAGAAACTGTTATTTCTCAGTAAACCGGAACATCGAAACTGTGAGGAATATTTTAAATTGTTTGAATGTGTAAATGTATGGATGCGGTATGTTGATTTAAGTATGTTGAATTTAGAATGGTGATTCTCCCACCCAGATGGAAATTGATAATTTTTTATTAAATTTAAAGGATTGACTATTCGAACATAATTAAAATAATCATTTGATAAGTTCATATCTTTAATTTCACAATTAAAATTAAGTTTAATAATTTTTTTAGTAAAATTTATATTAAATGCATTTTTAATAATTGGATGATATTTTTATTATTTTGGGATTTATTGAGATATGGTAAAAATGATTATTTTTTAATTTATATTTTTTAGAGGTTAAATATTTTAAAAAATAGCTTAGAAAAATATAGTGTTCGAATAATCGTGATTAAAAACAGAAATAATAAAACCAATTAGAACGATGGTAAAAGATGAAAGACCTTCTGAGAGTTGTAATGACTCTAAATGTAATTGCAATAAAAATTCAAATGAGACTTGTCTACATGTTCTTAATAGAAACTAATCGATGATATTTTAAAAGGAAAACTATTATTTCTAATCAAACAATACAAAAACTAAACAATTCATAATTATTTAAAATGACCTGTTATATTGACTGAATCCAGAGAGTTGTACAATTAACAATTTACTGTGTGAAATAATTTAGTAACATTTCCCCTCCATTCCTCATTTCATTTTATAGTGATTCTGGATTATATTTCTTCTTTTTCCTCTTTCTGTTGAGTATTGCTGTTAATTAATATATATTAGTTATTATGATAATTTAATTATTATTTATTCACGTTGTTCTAAAGGGCAGTTCAAAGATTGCCTTGAAATGGACTTGTAATCATTTAGCTCACTTTTCTTCACTTTCATTTCTCTATGTTTGGTTTGGGACTTATTGAATGTAACACGCATATGTACTTCTAAATTTTCTATATTTATCAATTAAAAGACATTTAATTATATCACAAAAACGTACAAGTATAACTCGCTCTGATCGTCTATATAGATTTTCCCTTAAAGTAAGATGCATCCTACATGCTTAGTTGAAATCTATTCATCATCTATACACTTTTCTTATGTCTAGATATTTAATATATATCAATAAATAATCAAATTCACATGACACTCAATAAAATTCGATTTCTCAAGGGCATCTGAAAACAGAAGAACTTTGTTCCTGGAGATGGCCATGAATGGCTCATTAAAGTGTGACATATACGACTACCTAGAGGGACTGTGCGACAAAATATCGTGCGATCAACAGCTGGAACTGATCAAGTAATTTGTGTATTTATTTACATTTTATCTACTTCTATAAAAAATAATTTTGAAGTTCATTTTTAATAATTAAAATTAATTCATCTATTTTGCCTGAAGTAATTCAATCAATGCTACTGTATAAATTAAAGCATTAAATTGATGAACTAGTCCTTCTGTTATCACTAATTTCACATATTATTAGACTTAACATTTCTTGATGCCCAAAATTTATTTAATATTGGTTATATTCTTATGACAACAATTCTAAATATAAGTCGCTATTAAACTAAGATTTCTTTTTACTCTGTACAATATTTAGTTCTTTACTATTGTAAGAAAGATTAAAATTGAAGGTGATAATGGATCTGAAATATCTTGATAGATATAAATGAACAACGCATGAAACAATTCTACTTATATATTACCAATGACCAAATAACTGATACCAAGGCTTCCCAGAGTAGACTAGTGAATTTTCATCGGTGCAAGGGCTCTTACAATGCCTTTGTTCCCACGTGAGTATTGCACCACGCTATTAAATTAGTGTTTACGTATTTCAGTAACGTTGGTAAGTTTCATTTCATTCTGTTAAAGTATGTACCAAATTTTTGAACTTGAATTTCAGTTTGTCGAGAAGACACTAGCTATTTATAAATTTTCTGTTGCTTGTTTAAACTATGTTGCCAAGAAAAAAATCCTGAAGATAACAATGGCCGACCGAGACCTATTGTTCTTATTGCGGGCGCCTGGAGATCTGCTGTGCTTGCTAAGCATCAGTTTATTAATAAACTTCCCAAACAAATTTTTACGCTAGATCCAGTGCTCTATAGACAGCTACTATATATATACTACATACAAATCACTAATGTGACTCTTGAACCATGATTCTTACTGTTATAAAAAGTAGATATCCACATTCACTTTTTATCAAATAGTATTTAATTTATTTTACTGCAAAGCAAAATAATACCGTATAATCTCACAAGTTGAATATTTTGTCTGAGATAAGAGAAGTTCGAGAAAAAGCACGATTTATCGTTCAACTTAATCTATTCTAAACTAGTGGTAATTCTAATGATTTTATTATTCATTATTGTAACTCAAAAGTTTATAAAAAGTTATTTAAATTAAAAGAAAATGCGACCAATAAAGTTGTAGTTAGTCAAAGATTTTATGTATAAAGATGTATTTACTTTGCCGATTTAAACGATAATTAATGACCGGTTGATAATTTTATTGATTTTATTTTTGTAAATTTTTAAATAATTAAAATAAAATTAATGTTAAAAAAATGATTATAAAAATATTTTATTTCAGCCAATCAAATTTAAATTAAATATTTCTAACGGATAACATCAAATAGTAGGTGGACATGAAATAGTAGGTGTAATGAAGTTTTCAAAAAATTTTCCACCTACTATTAAAATAGTAGGTGGACTCAAATAGTAGGTGTATCGTTTTTAAAGCAATTTATAAAAAAAATATTTTTAAAAATGAAAAAAGAATGAAAAAAGAATCCCAAAAAGAAACTGATCACAGTGATAGTGAAGAAATATT
>MQRK01198757.1:968-21996 GCA_001938485.1 Girardia tigrina
GTTGCTAGGGAACCGTCGACCAATCAGAAACGTTGCCAAGGTGATCGCGACCGTTGCCATGGTAACCGCGACCGTTGCTATGGTGATCGCGACCGTTGCCATGGCAACCGCGACCGTTGCCATGATAACCGCGACCGTTGCCATGGCAACCACGGTAACTAAGGACGACCCCCCCCTGGGGGGGGTGGTGGAGAACATACATTTTTCCCCTACTCATTTCGCAAAACAAATATTAAACTTTATATTACTTTTGATTTTATTTCAATTAAATATTTTCATCAGATTTGAAATTAACTTTTTTTTATAATAAATCTTTTAATAAATCTTTTTAATAAATCTTTATAATAAATCTTTTAATAAACCTACCATAAAATTTATTTTATTTCTTACATAAATTTTTTACCTTAAAATTTCTGAAAATCTTAATTTAACAAATCTATAACAATTTTTACGGAGTCTAATTGTTTAATTAATAATTGGATAAGATTGTAAATTCAAAAATTTTATGAACTCAACCATGCTCCCAACAATATTATTAATTGAAAACAATCTCATTAATGATATTAAACAAAGTTTATATGTTGGAAGCTTCAAGAAGTAAGGTGTGGTTTATCTAGAATTGCATATGCTGGGGAATCCAGAAACGAAAATACATACGCTTTTTACGCCTCCTGTTGTCAGTCTTTAATAGTCAGATGGAATGTCATTATCAGAAGCTCTTCGATACTGAAAGAATCAGGGGAGGAATTACCTTGATCAACGAGCATGATGACGAATTTCGAGTCAATAGACTTGATTATACGGATGATCTCTGTATCATCGACTCTGATATTGATCGTGCCCGTAAAAACCTAATGCGTATTGAAATAATAAAGTAAAGTTTTAGAAAATGCAGAATTAGAAATACTCTAGATTGGACTGAAGAAAACATGTGGCAAGAATCTGAGGAAAGTAAACATGATCATGATGACGATTCTATTGATAACCCATATGATGAGACTTTGAATGAATAACAGATGTGACACAAATTTGATGAAAACACTTTTCAGAAAGTTTTTAGACTCTCAAATAATTGGACATTGTTTTTAATTTATTGCTTAAAATCGCTATTTGATTTTATTATAAAAATCTTTGCTAGTTTTAATAAATATGATTTTATGTGTGACTTTTTATTTTTTCTGATAAAAAGTGGCTTCAACTTATAATAGAGTCATAAAGATTTCCTGATTTTTGTTCGAGATTTCTACTTCGTCTTAAATTCAAGTAAGATCGTGAAAATGATTTAAAAATTATTGCTCATAAATGGAACAATGTCGAATTAATGTCATATTTTCTAACACTGTACTTAATCGCCAGAATCTATTAAAATAATAATAGAAAAAAGGAAAAGAAAGAAATCCATGTCAATGAAATCGCAAACAAAATCGAACATTAACTCACAGGACAATCAAAAATTTAGAATTGAGTCAGGTTGTGTTTGATCATTGAATTTAAGAATTTTCATTCCACAAACGATGAGAAAAGAATGTATTTTATTTTTCCATAGGTTTCTTTTTCAGGCCGGAGTAAAAAAAACATATTCTTTCATAAAAGATGAATATCCCTGGGAACATTTTACGAAAACGGTAGAATTGGTAGTGCGCAATTGTAGTTCATCTCATAAAGGAAAAACCTATACATGACCAACAAAAGAAGAGACGAATTCGTTAATATCATCTTGTCCCTTTATATTAAAAAAAGTTCATGTTTTTTATCGCACTGATGATATTCTAAAGACGCGACAATCATGTATCAATGTAAAGGTCATTTTGAATATTACAGGGTTTACACCTTAATTTAATCCATTTAAACTTTAATTTAATCCATCCTTTAACCAACTAATATTTTGAAATTACGAAAAATGAATTTTTGTATAAAAATTCTTCTCTTTGAATACATTTAACAGCAAATTGTTTCATATGCCAGAAACATCCCAAAATTTTTCGTATTTTCAAAATATCAGTTGATTAAATGGATGATTAAATTAAAGTTTAAAAGGATTAAATTAAGGTGTAAACCACGTATAATTATGTTGTTATTATTATGTTTGAATTAAATTTTTAATAAATATTAAGAGATTATTAAAAAAACAACGCATGATTTTTATAGACATCATTGATTAAGAGATTTACATAGAGATTTACGTAGTTCGATCAATAACCTATGAGAGTCGGTAATGATTAAAAAATTCACAAGGTTCTAAAAATTTTTATTCCGAACAAAGTTTATTAATAGTATGAATACATAATTTCTCAATGTAGCAAATTAAGGTTACATAAATGGGACACCAGCCGTCAAAATATTATATTTAATTTTTTTTCAGTAGTAAAAAACATCCCAAAGTAGAATGCATTTCAATAATGTAGGATGAATTGCGGGTTGAAAAATTAAATGAATGGGCTGTGATGTTAGTTTTGATGTGCTGTGCTTATGCGCTTGGTACAAATATTCTTGTGTAATTTACTTTATCAATATAAAAAAATCTATTATTACAAAAAATCTGTTTTTGAAGGAAACATAAATTTTAATGATTGTGCAGAGCTCATTGTAAATTTTTTTACAGTAAGAAGCTCTTGTTCTAAAAGATCCTAAATTCGATCATTGATATTCAATATTTTAACACTTTCAAAATCGACGATTGTTAAAAACTTTTTGAAATGTCGGTGATTGTAAATCTTACTCACACATGCGGTTTTATTAAGTAATTTAAAAATAATTACATATATAAAAGCCCAATGTTTCATCTGCGTAACGCTCATATTATTTACTTACAATTGTAATTAAATAATTAAATTAATTTAATTTTTTTGTGGCAAAAATCGTTTTACGGGTTAGGTTTAGGGTTAAGGTTTATTTTTATGGTTTGGATTTTCTTAGTGTTAGGGTTAGGGTCAGGGGTTATTGTTAGGGTTAGGGTTAAGGTTAGTGTTATGGTAAGGTTTAGGGTTAGGGTTTATAAAGAAAATAAAAAATAAATAAATTTTAAAAAATTGAAAAATTAATAACCTAATTCGAAACAATAAATAAGAAATAATAACTATGATGTTTTAATATAAAGAGAAACTTTCAAAGACGAAATTTAACTCCCCCGTCATTAATGACTGGTCTTTTCTTAGTATGCAAATATTTTTACTTCAATCTGTATCGAAGAGGTTTAGAATACTTCCAAGAAAGAAATGGCTTAAAGTTCATTTTAATCGACCGACATGTTTAAATGTTGAATTTATAAGTTTAGTAACAAACATTATGTATGACTTCAGGTAAAAATATTTTTAATTTACTAAATTAAGTTTAGTAAGTCTCAAAATGAAATTTTAAATCATCTAAATGAATATATCAAGAGACTTAAAGCAATATTTAAAAGTTTATTTAAATACATTCTGATAAAATGTAAAACATAACATTAATGAAAAATATAGTAAGAACACAATACCCAATAAATGATGTGTGGTTGTAAAGATGCGCATTGGAGAAAGGGCAGATGGATTGAGTCACATTGAAAACGTAAGAGATTAGCAATATCGTCTTGAAAACTCATAAAGCGCATTTGTGCATTAGTATTTTTGAAATGTAGGGTTGAACTTACAATTATTACAAGCAAATTAACTTACAGTATTATCAGCCCTTAAAAAATTTTGAAATTGAAATGTTTTTGCATTTATGAGTCGAGAAATCGAGGAACGTTTATTTTCGATATATTTTTTTTCCCGAGTTTAAAAGACGAAACACGTAAAGTGTCTTTTACGCGCGTAAAATACTGCTGTCGTATACATACATTGCCGAAATTCTATCGCAAACAAACTTGTAAAAATCATTATAATTGTAAAAATAACCCGTAATGAAAGGGCTAAGTTCATCTTTCAAAGTTGTGAAACGAAAAGTTGTCTTACTTAGAAATTCTCTCCGCAATTTGACTATGGATAATTATTAAACACACACTCCTCTTGCTCATTATTTACAGTAACAATTTACACAAATCGAGACCCTAAAGTTAAATAAAAAATAAATACCACAACCATTCTAATCTCACAGCAATAAATGAGTTTATATATGTTGATATGAATTTCAAAAGATCAAAACTTTCATTTAATAAGTCAAAAATAAGGTTGCAATACTTTATTTCATTGACCTAAAAAATTTTTGTACACTTTTTGCTGCAAATTATTATATTAGCAATGTATAAAAAGAAATGATTATTACATGACACTAAAATCTTAAACATATTTATAAAAAAATATAACAGTCGTCTTCTTAACATAAAATAAACGAAGGTCAACATTTTTGGGATAACTAGCCGTTAGTTAACTATTATAATTTGATTATTCTATAACATTTATTTTATCGCCACATTTCGTCATAGCACATACCAATGGCAAAGTAGTGGATTGTGGTCTCAGTGCTCAGTCAGCTGCGGGGTCGGAGTACAGTACAACTCTCTTTTTTGTGTCAAAAAGACTCTTATTGGTACCTTTGAAAAAGTGGTTGATGAAAAATGCAGAAATGTCAAGAAACCCAATAATATGTAAACATTTATTAAAATTGATTTAAAACTATTTACGTGAAATAAAGTTAATATTAATTAATAGACATAAGAAGTTAAAATGACATTATAACCTCTCAATCATAAAAGTGTTCAATAGATCGATTTATGCCATGTTTTTGTCTTCAATTTTAAAATATAGATTAAAAAATAGAACATTTTTGATATTACTGTCGTTATTTTAACATTGTCGATTTTTTATAAATGATATTCTTAAATCTTCTAAATCCTTTTAAATATGGAATTTTATAAATTTAAGGGTTTTGCCTTAGTCCTCCTTGGTCTCTTGAGTGTTGACTCCGTCCAAAATTAGTCTAATGGTAGTCTCTATTTTCATATTAGGGTACATGTAATTATTGAAATGGTTCCTAAGAATATCAAATCCATCACTTGTACTGCTGTAACTAGAGGAAAGAATCCAGAATAGGTGAACTAACCTTTTCATAATACCATCCAAAGGGGTCGGGTTCACGGCCGTGGTTACCCACTGCGGCAATCCCTGCCCGTATGTGGAGAAAATACTCCAAGTGGAACGGCATGGTAGCAACACTTCCATTAAATGACAGTTCGACGCGAATGAATTGCCATAAGTACTGTCGACTGACGTGGATGAAACACAACAATCACGTTCTGTGGCGGATTCCTGCTCGGAAAACGGATGGAAGAAGCAATCGGAATAAAAAAAAACAAACCGAGACTGGATGGCGGATGCGTTTCAAAAACGAGGCGGCCATCACGCCTTAACGAACCACAAAAAGATTCTAGGTTGAACGTAATCACGTCTGATAGACCTCAGCTGCAGAAGGTGCAGCGGGAATCCATACACAAAACATGTTCGATTAATTCAAACGAATGAAAAGTCGAAATAGATAATAAAGTATATTTTTTTATTGAAATCCGGTTCCAGAAATATGTGACAATCATATCGCAGTTTCTTGAGTGTTTTCTTTTTTATTGTGTACAACGTGCTTTGCTTATTTTAATAACTCCAAAATTTTGTGTAAATTCAAACAAAGTGTTTTTATTTAAATTTAGTTTTTTTTATTTATTAAGTCTAAAAATTTTTATTATCAAACACAGTATATCCACATTCTCGATCAGTAATTCACAATGTATTTTATTAATATACAGTGGAAACCACTTAAGACGAAATAGCTTAAGACGAAATACCGGTTATGACGAAATATTTCGAATGTACCAGCTTTTAGATTCACGTTTGTCTAATAGAATTTTCGTTTAAGACGAAATGTTTAAGATGAAATACCGCTTAGTATGAAATAAAATGCATGTCCCACAAAACAGTAAAACCCTTTAAGACGAATTCTAGATTTTTTTTACGATAAATCAATGAAGAACTATACATTTATAGTCTGCAATGCCCACTCCATTTTCTCTCCCAAAACAGAGAAGATATCTGAGACAAGTTTCAGAAATGTCACTCATTTTTAATTTCTTTTAAATGCACTGGAAATAGTCTGTAATGTTTGTTTGGATAGAATTTTGGATCACTGATTTCTGCGCATAGTTCTCAATCACACCCAGAACATGTAGCGCAGCAGTGATATCGCCATCTTTGCACTGTAGAAAGATGCGAATTCCATTCAGCTGGTTGATGACATCTTTCGCAGAAGGCAATACAGGCACAGGGGAATCATCTTCAGAATCCGATTTATCGTCTTCTTTCTTTTGATCCACCTCAGCAGCAATTTCAGAATCGCTTAGCAATCCTGTTACTGCTACGGCATCATCTGCATGAAGGTAAACTTCTGGGTCAACAGCGCCTGGGATGTTTATGAAATGGCGGAGACGGTCGAATATATTGTCCATCGAAGAGTCATCCACTTGGTTAGGAGAGTTGTCCACTGGTGGGGCATTCTTGACGATTCCTGAGTGACGCCAACAGTTAGAGATGGTTTCCTTGGGGACGTCATTCCAAACCGTGCTCAACATATCCATGGCTTCACACAAATTTATCTCAGGAAGCATTCCACTCTCATATGCTGCTAGAGTTCGTTTGAGCAAGTGGGATCGATATCGTTGCTTGGTTGCCTATATAATATCTTGGTCACAAGGCTGAAGCACAGCAGTTGTGTTTGGCGGTAGATACTGCACCTTGACATTTGTCAGCTCATGCATATTTTTATGTGCGGGTAATTGTCAATCAGCAAGAGGATATGTCAACCTAGATTGCGCAAGCTCTTATCCACTTTTCGGATCCATTCTTCCCAGAGGTCACCCGTCAACCATGCTTTCTTGTTTGCTCGATAGTAGACTGGGATATGCTTTATGCCACGGAAACACCTGGGATTTTTCGCTTTTCCTAGTACAAGTGGTTTCGGCTTACTTGTCCCCGTCATGTTGGTTGCAAGGATAACAGTTATTCTGTCTTTGGCTTGCTTTCCACCAGTGCAAGATTTTCCTTTAAAATCAAGTGTTCGATCGGGAAGCATGTGCAAGAACAAGCCACTTTCGTCAGCATTAATAATGTCCTTCTCCTCATAGGGTGATAGTAGCTGAGACAGGACTGTTAATCGCCAGTTATCAACCGCTTCAGTATCGACATAAGCGACTTCGCCACATACAGCTCGCAGACGAATTCCATGTCGATCCTTTCCACGACCAAGCCATCTAATGCTGGTGTTGAAGTCTAGAACGCCCAGTTCAATGGATAAAGCTTTTGCTTTCTCCATTAAAAGAGGACCATCGACTGCAAGTGACTGGGATCTCACTTGCGTAAACCTTCGAAGGAGGGCTTCATCCACGTCCATATGCGTTGATGTGCGCTGTCGTTTACGTAATCCGCTTTGTCCGCTCTCCGCAGCCTCGCAGATTGCAGTATTATTCTTTATTATGGTAGAGAGTGTGCTGGGCGGAATTCCGAATTCAAAAGCTATTTCCATCTTCTTTCTTCCTTTATTCACCTCTGCCAAGATCTTTAACTTCTTTTCAAGAGATATGACTTGTTTTTTTGACATGATGAAAACAGTCGTTTACAGTCCTTTGCGCGTAAGAATCTGGAATCGGCGTTTAAGAGCAAAAATCTATAGTGAAATTGCAAATCTAAAAATAAATATCCAATCTTACTTCTTTTTTATGCATATAAAATGAAATAATAATGATTAATTTTGAGATTTTTTAGCATCAAATTGCAGTTAACTGCAAGCCACTGTATCAATAAATTTTAAAAATGCAAAACAACAAACACAACGCATACATGCACACATTGCATACGATTATTCTCAATCAATCAACATACTGTACAATAATCTGCTGTACGTTTTATGCTATGAACAGAGGAAGAAGGAGGGGGATGATGGCATTATCAGTGATGGCAGTGCTCAGTGAAAAAATGCTCTTACACACACGCTGACCAATATAACTCTGACACAGTTTGAGGGTTCAATTGATCATATACATATAATACCATGTATATGTCCACGGGATGGGGGTACATAAACTCACAAAGAGTGGTGCTGGCCAGTAAGAGCAGCTTCCGTAGATCAATGAGCATTTCTCTTATACCAAAGCACTACACGCATACTGCGTCAAAATTTTTATGCAGGTTTGACATCAGTGGGATTCAACGCAGCCGTCTGCTTTCCTCTCTTTTTCTCTCTCTCTGCATACAGTGCGGTAGCTTATATTGTATGTGTTTGAGTAGCCCCCGGATGCTCATGGTCTGTGCATACGTTTTTAAATGTTTGTGTGCACATGCGTGAACCTACATAGCGTAGCGAAATGGGCGTGCGTGCCATTGATAACTGGATGTATAGAGGAAACCGACAGACTGGCAGTGAAATTAACCTATACAATAGGCTTAGCATTGTTCTACATGATTGTAAATGTGGTAAAGTGTGTTAAATAATCACAAGAACAATAAATCCGCTTAAGACGAAATTTTCTGTTGGTAAACACGATTTCGTCTTTAGCGGTTTTTACTGTATATTTTTTTTAATATGAAATTTTAAGATACAAAAAAATGTCATTGTTAAAACAAAACCTTTTTTAATAGAGAAATTACAATACAAAGAAAAATGGGATTATTTTTTTGTATATATTTTTGGGATTACTACTCCATCTTTGTATCTCTTTACAGTAATTTTTTTGATGTTGTTTCTGTTGCTTTTCTGCAAGGAGTACATTAAATTATAAAAGTTGCTATATTGAATAGTACATAAATATAATAATATCATTTTATTTTAAGGTATAGATCGATAGAGGAAAATAATTGTATTCTCAGGCGGCAATTAATATCTATCAATGTATAGTTAATGAGAATTAAACATTGATCTGCCTTGATATATTTTAATTTTATTTTAAAATACATGAATAATTCCATTTCTTACCTACTAATCAGTTAGTGAAATGATTTTTCATTTATTTGAAATTTCTAGTGCATAATAACGATGAGAATAAAAATAACTCAAAACGCATTTAAGATATCTTTAAATTTTTATACTTTTTATACAAACAAAATTAATGAAGATAAACAGGATGGTTCGATCATGTTTATACGGAAATTGTCCTCTTACTAATAGAAATGAATACACATGGAAAGTCAGCAAATGGAGTACTTGCTCTGCCAGTTGTGGAGGGGACGGGTTCCAGACAAGAGATGTTCAATGTGTTTTATTATTTTCAAATGGGCATTATTTAGAGGCTAAAGATCAAAACTGTAAATCTTATTTGGAACCTATCAAAAGTCAAAAATGTGGGTTTTCAGATTGTCCACCTGAATTTTTTAAAACACCATGGGACAAGGTAAAATATATTTTTAATTATTGATAAACGTACATTTTTATTTTTATTTTTTTGTTTATTTTATAATATAAAGCTGTCATGTTACAATTTTTGCATAAATTTATTGAGCTTTGATGTAAAAATACTTTTCTGGAATATTATTTTAATTTAAGACAGATTCTGATTAATTTTACAATATTATTTGTAAGATATTAGAAAATTAAATACAATTAATTAAATAAAATATTACACAGTCAATAAATTTAGAAAATCTTAAAATTTGTATTACACAACTATTATGGAGTCTAGAGCAGAGTTAACCTTTGACTCTCCTCTTAAACTTTATTAAATATTTTCTTAGTTCAGATCAATTCATTAAGTTTTCAAAGTGCTTGCTTTCAGAAAGGATTATTCAATTCAAAATTACAGATTACTCRTCCTAGCATATCCGGACCAATGTCTTTTATTTTGCGTTCTATTGCAGTTTTGAGTTCATCCAGGATATCCCGTGATGCTTGATATACACGATCCTTTAAACAGCTTCAAAGATAGTAATGGTATGGATTCAGATCGGGTGAATATGATGGCAAATCGATACTTTCTGCAGTATGTATATCTGAATCCAATCCTATTATTCGATTTGCGAAATTTTCACGAAGAAATTCGAATACTTGCTTTGTTCTATGAGTTCTTGCACCATCTTGCATGAGCCAATAATCATCAACTTTATCTAATGCAGTAATTTGAAGCATAAAATTATTCTTGAGCATCTCTAAGTAGCGTTCTCCCGTTACGTTAGGATAGATGAAGACCGGTCATAAGATCATTTCCGCTGAAATCGCACATCAAACAGTCAATCTTATAGGATGCAACTGGCTGATAATCGCGCCACGAGGATCCCATTTCCACAGTATGAGGAGGTAATTAATTTTTGGTTCGCTGATCAAAATTTAAATAGTTTTAAAAAAGATTATTTTGAATTAAAATTAAATTGAAAATTTTAAAAATTAATTTGAATTAAAAATAGTAAATCAAAAAATTAAATTTTTTATATCCATTCTTTATGCAAATAGAACTCTACTTTGCCAACAAAGATTTTAAAATTTAAACAATTTCAATTAAAAAAAACGTTAAAAATTAATATAAACTACTTATAATTTATGAATAGATATCTTGGAATTAATATTTTTCGATAATTCCGAATTTTCCGTTTTTTTCCCATTTTGGGATCTTAAAAAGATTTTTTCGATCAAATTTTTACATAATCATTTATTGTCATCGAGAATGAGTAAGTGTACAAAGTTTGAAGGAAATCAATTGAGTAGAAGGCCTTCAAAAACAGGTTTCTAAATTCCATGGATACACACTCATATATATATATATACATTCTTTAAAAAAACATTCTTAATTGAAAAAATATTCACTTAAAAACATTAATTAAAAAATATTGATCTTTAAAATTCGATGAATTGTTGACTTGTTAATATTAAGAAAACGAGATGCTTATCTTTCTGAAGTACTTTCATCATACAATTCACGAACTTTTTTGATATTTTCTTCAATCTGGAAGCTCTTCTATAGTTTTCATGCCTTCTTTATAGTCTATTACAGATACTATTACACATCCTATTACATAGACCCTACTGTATCGAAGGAAACATACACAAACTCCTTAATTCGATCAGGAAGACAATAGGGCAAGAGTAACTGAGCCGAAGCTGATCGACGAGAGAGAAAAACGTCATCAATGTCCAGTAGAAAGGTGCTACAAGGAGTTTACTGAAAAAAAGGAGCTGAACAGACTCACCAGAAGGGACCATGCGGTGTCCGCTTCCGCTAATCCTGATCAGCCCAACTAAACACAACCACAACAATTACCATTTCCATGAACATTATGTAAAAAGTCATACAAAATGAAGCGGTGGTCGACAAGGCCCCTCTACCAGGATCATAAATTGGAGGAGAGAGAAGAAATTGGAGAACCGACAATGACACCAGCGCTAACTAGTTCAATAAATAACACAGAGTCGTAGAAAACCTCAGCATTCCAGGCAACCAGATTCAATCCATGACAGACCCTTCGACTATCTCGATTTCGTTGGAGAAAGCAATAGGCACTGAAGAAGCACATCTGACTTTTAGGATTGCAGATCTAACTGCAAGGGGAAAGTTCAGATGTCCCTTTCGCGGCTGTACAAAGTCCACGAATGTAGCCAAAGATATGCAGAACCATGGCTATACAACCCATAAGTGGTCGTTTCCAACAGGGAAGTCATAAAGACATCGGAGACCGAAACTATCCGATCCCGTATTGTGGGGCTGTTCGCGATTCTTTAGTTTGGGTGGATCCTCTAAAGAGACTAGAGCAGTGGTGCGGACACTTAAACGTTGTATGATCGACTAAAATTTCTATTACTTAACTGCGATCGACTCTTCCAGAAATAAGAAAGCATAACACATTATATTTATTAATTTTATTATAAAATTACATAATGATTGTACAAGGTAAGTGTAATTAAATTTGGATGTTAACGCATGGCATTACATTTCATCGCAGTCTTGTAAAGTTAGGTTTTTATTCACTGATACACACTCTGATAGATGTCATCAAGTGGTTATCAATCAGATTTGTGAAATGAAAATAATTTTGAGATTTGATTATTTTCATTTGCAAAAATGCTGCTTCGCATAAATAAGCGGAACCAAAGCATGTAAATATTCTTGATGCTACTGATCCCAATAATGGAGTTTTTTCTTCTGGTACAAACTTTCAAAAAAAATTTCATTTGCACGTGATTTCAAAATTTTATCTGATTTTTTGTTCCGACTCTATATCTGATAAATTTAATTGGAAAATATGAGCTACATTGGATGACATATCCTCAATATTATATTCTCCACATGGAAAGGAAATAAATTCAAAAATAGTTTGAAAACGACTAAGATTTGAAAATCGTCTCTCAAATTCTGAATTAATATTGTCTATTTTAGAACAAAACTTTTTCATGTTGCATTGAAAAGTAAGTTTAATCTGATTATCTGAATATAGAAAATTCTTTAAGTTATTAAATTTATCTAAAAAAACGTCTGCGATCAACTATCAAACAGCTCGCTATCGACCAGTCGATCGCGATTGTCGGTTTGCCCACTCTTGGCCTAGAGGCTCAATACCATTCGAAAGAGATGGAAGCCCCACATTAGCGAGACAAATCGTCATCTCAAAACACCGATTAGTGAACACTCACATCCGAGTAAATTGAGTAAGGTTATTGATTACTACAAATGTTGCTAAGATAGAACTTCATCAATTTCAAGAGATGAATTTTCTATTCTTTTGAAAAATTTTTGTTCACATTACTAGAGGTTGTATAGTGAATCATTGTTAATTAGATACTATACTCAATTGATTAACATTTGAAATTGGAAAAGTAATGCAACCTCAAATTTAAATATCTTTGAATTTAAATTTTTGAAACTGCATTTCTTAAGTCTTTTTCAGATTTTAAATAATTTATAATATGTTTTTTGTTGCAATTTTTTCTCATAATTTCTAAGAAAATATTTCTGCTATTCTTGTATGTGATGCAGCTTTGTACTTCTTTATGGAAACATATAAAAATAATATTTAAACAATTTAATCGAAAATAAAGACAAATTTTAAAAACAAATTAAATTTTATTAGTCAAATTTAATATATAAAGTTACTATATCAGACAAGATTGTTTTAATGGTGGTAAATTATAGAGGTTTGTAAATAATAGAGGTATTTTTCTGAAAAAGCCTGATATGCAAAGAAAATATGGTAAATTTGGGAGGGTGGTAAATAAAGAAGTTTGACTATACTTTATTTTATTGATAAGTTATCAAATTTTACAATTGTTCAATTAAAAGAAAAATAGTTATTAACATTTGAAAATGAAAATAGGTCAAAATGACGTTTTAGTGTTCATAATTCACAAGTTATTAAAATTTCTATCTTATTAAAATGATTTTTTTAAAAATATTTTAGTGTTCCAAAATGAAAAACTGCAACGCTGGAATCAAACGTCGAAAAATAAACTGCATAGCTACTCTTAAAAATGGTAGTGCAAAATCCGTATCTAGTTGGAGTTGTTATATGAGATCTAAACCCCCTAAAACATGGGAGAAATGCTACGATGATCCAGAATATCAACAAAAATGTAAATTTAAAAATTCAAAAGAAAAAATGCTGACTCCAGTTATTTCTGTAATTAATTCAAATATACATCAAATGAGACATGGTAAAAAGTTAAAACTTACTGTTGGCCAAACTGCGTATGCTTTCCCTCATTCTCGTTTGGTCATTAAATGCTCAGTTCAAAATTATGCTATCTCGAATCTTCAATGGAAAAGATTGAATGTTATTTATAAACATGATAGTAATTCCAAATCAAGAACTTTTATAAATGCTAAAGGACACTTAATAATTAAGCAGCTTTTACCCGAAGATGAAGGTATTTGGACATGTGTCGCGGGAGTTATTTCAGCCAATATTACACTTAAACTTAAAAATCCATCCGAAGGATATTCCGATTGGTTGGGAAGAATCATGTATCTTAAACAGGATATAATTTTAATCAAAAATAATTCCACCATTAAATACATCAAGTCAGTATTTCACCAATGGGTAGTCGGCTCATGGTCTTCGTGCTCTAAAACATGTGGTGTTGGGGGAATTCAAATTAGACGAATTTCTTGCGAAAGAATAGAACCAAGATATTTTGAAGAAGTACATGATAAAAAGTGTGAGAAAGAAAGCATTTCAAAACCAGAAAATGTGAGAAATTGTTCTTTATTTCCAACATGTCCGCTTTGGTCATTGGATGAACCAGACACTTCAAAGGTTTGATGTTAAATTTATAAATTATATTAAATTTACTTAAAGCTTTTTTTAAAATATGATTGTATACATGTTTTGACTTTTTCTCGTATCCTCATCAACAAAAATTGTTAAAAATGTATTATATTACAATAGCAAAAATAGTAAAATAATAAACACGAATTTTAATAAACACATTGAATGCTGAGTACGAGATATCTCGTACTTCAATATTCATTAGTTAGACGCTAAGTACGAGATATCTCGTACTTTGGCTTACATTACTAAGACGCTAAGTACGAGATATCTCGTACTCAGCATTCAATGTGTTAAATGCTAAAAAGGCAACAATGTTCGATCATATATTTCGATCACAGCGCGCGTAGCAGACGTTCGGTGCATGATGTCAACAGCAGTCAATGTGTTAATAAAAGGTTTTTTTAATAATGACATTTTTTTAATATTTAAGTAAAGGTTTTAAGTATTGAGATGGGTTTACTTTGCCTATTTTGTGTGTTTATTAATGCTATAATGTCTAACTAATAGAGATTTACCGAACTACAGAACACCAATGTGAATCAAAACCTTTCCGTAGAACAGAAAACTGTTGTAAAAAACTGCCAATAGGTTTGGAAGTACTCGAATATTTAGTTTTCTTTTTTAAGTTTAGGTAAATATAAATAATTAGTGTGATGGATAATAATTTAAGATAGTTTCTCAATTTTATTTTAATTTGAATACCTTTTTCAGAAGTATGTAAAGATTTGTACATTCTAACTGACTACAAATTAGAATGTCAAAAACCATTTTCTTAATTTGAATTTGTTGACATTTTTTATTATCACTGCAGCGACCGATAAACGGATAATTTTTAGTTACACAATGGACAAGGGGACTTAATTTTAAGGAAAAACAAATACAAATAAAGTGAGTGATGCTCTGCTAGAAACATAAAATGAAATCTGACCATTTGACATCACGATCTACTGTTATTCTATCATTAAAATCAATGAAAAAATTTATTAAGCAAAATTTTGACACCCAACTACTTCGATGACACCAGAAAATACTGAGTGAATATAAATGATTTTTGAGCCTAATCAACACCTCTCAACAAAGGCTTTTGAAGAAATGACTGAATTACAGAGTGGTGCATAAGTCACTTTACCATTTTAAAAGAAAAAATTTTTTTGCATGTAAATGTACTTTCTTAATTCCTTTTGTTTACAAATCTTACAAATTACTATATTATTTTTATTATAAATGAAAAATGATGTCACGTAGGCGACCTCCATTTTCAGCTTCGCAAACTCGACCTCTATGTAAAGCATTCGTGTTTATAAAATTGAATTGTTGGGTGAAATGGATTAGTTGTTAATAATTCGAAGATTAGGAGTTTATTCGAATCAATTAATATCAGAATTTTTTAACGAATTAAAATAATGAATTTTTTTGGCGAATAATTGAATTAAAAAACAAGAATATAGCTTTCTGTTATTGTGAGATTTTTATTCTCATTTTGAATTAGAAACCTTATTTTCTAACCAACATCTTTTTTTGTTATTATTTTTTTTCTATTCAGATCTATAAAGTAAAATCTTTGGAAATTTAACCACGAAGAAATTTACAGCCGAAAAAAGAGAAGATAATTGAATTTCATTTTCAAAACACAGAGATTCTTTATGCGACATTTCGATGTTAGGTATTCTCCTACTAAGTTTAAAATAATTAACTTGACGAAGCATTTTCAAGAACAAAGTTTTGCTGCTGATTGGTCTCAATCGCGATGAGATCTCTCAGTACATAAGCCAGAAAAAACAGAAAATCCAACAATATAGTCTTGAAGACGTTCTCAAGAACTTGGAATCTCACAGAGGTCGTTGCAGAGGATTCAAAGAAGCTTGAACATGTATCCTTACAAGATTCAATTAGTGCAATTTATACCACCATTAGACTTCCAATAGCGGCTAAATTACGTTGTCAAATTTCAGGAAATTGCAAGAATTAACATTAAATTTATTTATGACTTGATCATGGGAGATGAGGCCAAGTTTTATTTGTACGGATATAATGATTAATCAGAATTTTGTTTGAACATTGTTTGTTTGAGGGAGATTGGAAAAGCATGTTTAGTGAAAATAAATACTTTAAAAAACGTATTCCTTTGCTTTATTGAAGCAAATTATAACGGACATGTAAATAAAAAGAATACGAGGTTTTGGAGTAACAAAATCCACGCAACGTTCATGCAAGTCAATTGCAGCAACTTAAGGTTACAGAATGATGTGGAGTAACCCAAGAAAGAATTATTGGGCTTCACTTCTTTGAGGATCTTGATGAAAATGCATTTACTGTAACTGGTAAGCGATATAGAGTAATGCTTGTAAATCGGCTATGCCGATTAATAAATGTCTTTAAAAATAAAGAAAACTTCTCTAGTCGATGCAGGATGAAATGTTGGTTTATTTTATTATCTATATCAGCTTGTTAGGTAAATAATAATCAAAGAAAAAGAAATTCAAATTATTATAATTTATTTAATCGGCAGTATATTACAATATCGTTTCTTTACACTTGTGTAGCCCAAAAATACTCCACATAGAAAATGATCCAGATACTCGGTTTTATACCGAGAGAAAAACAATGGTTAGAAATTGACCATGACAAAATAATAAATCCTCGATAACATAATGAAAAAAACACTCTCAATAATAACGATATTCGGATATAGCAATAAGGCTGTTTGAACGAATCAAATCGAAAACCACAAGTCTCGTAACGAAACTTACACACATACACACTAGTTGCACACAAACACAGAATAATGAAATACTAATTATTATATTACGGTCAGATATGGTCCCAAACATGACCATATGAAAGAATAAAATAAATAATAACTAAATAAATAAATAAATTTTTAAAATTGATTGTCCCAGAGGTGGACTAATTAACCAAAAAATATTAAGTTTTTTTAATTAATTTCTTTTGACATTGTCTTTGTTTTTTATTTGATCATAACTATTTTGATATCGTTTTTATCAAGATAAAGAACACTAATTGAGTTTTGTCTGATGGGAAGCATCTAGAGCTTTCATTTAAGGCATCATACGTACAAAGACTATGTTATTTTCTCCTTTAAAAAATTCTGCTTACTTCATCAAATTCCATCATAAATGATTAAAAGACATTATCCTCCAATATGACAATGTTAGACCTCGTCCCATACATATGCTAGTGCAACACTTGATTGGGCGCAGTTGAAGAAATTGAGGATCTGGTTCTTGTGGTAAAGAAACATATTGAATTCTTCAATAATGAACAATAAACTGAAACTCTCCTTGTTGCTATCCAACCACAGGAACGACAAAATATTTTCAAAATTCTTAGCAAAATTTTTACATTCAACCATTATTGCCACCATTATAAACTTTGTAATCGTCTTCATTTTTAATCAAATGATATTTCAATAGGACGCTATCAATTTCAGAACGATTTTGTTAATCGTATGAATTAATTTGTTAAATGTATCTTGAAACATATTTCTTTATTTTTCTGACCACCACTTTTACATAAAATCAACAACAAGAATCTTTTTTTTGTAAATCATGTAATTTATTTAAAAACTCTCTTTACATCAACTATCGACAATTTTATTTATTTTTTTGTGTTTAAACAAATATATCAAACAAATATATTAATAGTAAAGATTTATTTCTTCATGAAGTGTACAAATATTTGTGTGGATATCGGAAAGTCATTGAAAAATGTGAGGGTGATATGCAAGTATGAAGATCAAATTCTTCCTTCCAGCAATTGCGATTCGGCAACTCGACCGACTCCGACATGTTCAAATTCTAACTGTATGGTTCACTGGAAAATCAGTGACTGGTCTTCGGTATTTTTTTCATTAAAAAACTATGTTAATTTATTATTTTAAAATGGTTGTTGCTAGAAGATTTAATAACATACTTAATATTTTTAACTAAATTTAAAGAGAAATGACAATTCATTAAGAATTCATTATACAGTTATTACATAATATTCATAACAAAAAGAAAAACCGCAGTAGATGGCGAAAACCAAATAGATTGAAAAATTCCAACCAGTACTATTCAGATATGTTTTTTCAGATTGTCATTTTCCTTGATGAATTCTTGAATATATACGAAATAATCTTGTTGTCCTTTCCTGAAAAGAGAAAAATCTCACTGTGTCTTCTAAATTTCGTTTCAAAAAGTCTAAATCTTAGTTCGTTTGATTTAGATCTGATTATGATCCTTTGTGTACTCGATTGATTTCACACATTCTTACTTTTCTATTTAATAAAATTTCATCAATTTTTAAACTCACCAATTATCTTGGTACGCGTGGCACTGTTAAGTAGGACACGGTTATATCACAAAAATATTTCTTCTAGATGCTTTCCCTGCCCTGAATATATTTCTAATACAATCGTACTCTCACTACAAGTTGTACTCTCACATATAACACAAATGTCAGGAATATATTTTGCAATCTTAACAAGATTATGTATCCTAAATCTTGAAGAAAGATTGAGAAATTTGCTGAAATCTATTCCGTCTTATAAGTTTTGAAAGCATAGGAGTCTCTAAAAATGAATCAGTTGATCAATAATCTTTAAGGTGAAGTTTTCTTACATGTTACATGACAATAATCATACCCGAAATTCTTATCTTTTTGTAAATTTAACCATATTTTAGTCCTAGCCAACGTTCCCTCTAAGCTGCGCGGCATCGCGGCCGCTTAGTTATATTAAAGTTGCCACGCAGTAATTTTCGAACGTGGCGCAGTAAGTTTAACATGAAATATTTGACAAAATGGTAACACATGTCGAGTCACAATAGAAGACTCCTAGAATGTCATTTCCATTTACTTTTATTTTGATGGCAATGCCAATAGTTTCACGACAAAGCAATTCCTAAAAAAATCATTTCCAAAGAATACACTTGCGACTATATTAAGAATTATTCCCAGAAATTGCCTTAATATTGATTTCCTATAAAATTCACAAATACAGATTTTTTTTCATCCGTAACCCATCGATATATTTTTCAGTTATTCGCAAATCTTCATCACTTGCAGGGGAATCTCAATTGCTTAATAAAGGACGAACAAATCTTTTATTTCTACAGCCAATAATAAAGAAATCATTGCTTATTTTACTTCAACCTTCAACATCAATTATACAACTGAGAACGCATCTAAACCTATATCACCCATATTTTGTAACAATAATTTTTCTTTCTAATATTTTACTTATTCACAATTTCAGTTTTCTTTATTCGAAAAAAAATTAAAAGAATATAAATGGTAATTTAGACCCCTGAAATACGTTTGTTGTATCTAGAGATGAGTGTATTTTAGGTGTCTAAAATAAAAATTCAAAAATAAACGTTTTTATTCTAGAAATTTCTTTAATATGTTGTTTTAATATTTTCACTGATTTAAAATGGCGAATTCGTACATGATAAAATTAAATTTTGAAATAAAGATTGTCTTTACAGTTACATGTTAAATATTTTACAATATTAGGAAAAACATTTAATGAACATATTTATTAAATGAAAAAAATATGGATGTATTTTTTTTTAAATAATATCAATGATCATCCTGCTGATGATGAGTTACTTGGCCTTTGTAAATCAGTGATATATGTCATTCTTCCTGGTCCATTTTCTTCAACCAAATCGATTTGGAGCGACGTGATCAATCGTGGGAGTGCACTCCTATGTGCTTTCGAGCTCTTGCTCCCCACTCTACCATCCAAAACAGTGGTTGCAATACGACATTGCTTCAAATTTCAAATAATGTAAATTTATGACACTTAATGTGTCAATTATCTTTCTACCTACAAATCATTTGTTCTGATGTTGGCTGTTAAATTGTAAAAATTTAAAACCTTTTTAACCTAATGATTCTGTGAGGAATATTTTAAATTGTTTGTATGTGTAAATGTATGGATGCTGTATGTTGATTTAAGTATGTTGAATTTAGAATGGTGATTCTCCCACCCAGATGGAAATTGGTATTTTTTTTATTTAAATTTAAAGTGATTGACTATTCGAACATAATTAAAATAATCATTTGATAAGTTCATATTTGTAATTTCTCAATTAATATTAAGTTTAATAATTTTTAGTAAAATTTGAATTAAATGCATTTTTAATAATTTGATGACATTTTTATTATTTAAAGATTTATTGAGAAATAGTAAAACTTATTATTTTTTAATTAATATTTTTAGAGGTTAATATTTTTAAAAATAAGTTAGAAAAAATTGTTCGAATAATCATGATTAAAAACAGAATTAAGCAAACCAGTTAGAATGATGGCAAACGATGAAAGACTTTCTGAGAGTCATAATGACTCCAAATGTGATTGTAATAAACATTCAAACGAGACTTGTTTAAATGTTCTTAATAGATTCTATTACTAATTATTAGTTTTTAAATTTCTTTAAAAAATGACAATGTCAAATTTGGAACACGATTTATATCATTTCAGATGCCTGCCAAAGTTCATGGGAACTCAAAGCAGTTAAGTTAGGACATATTTGACGAACCTGTATTGTAATCGAACTCAAGATTGAGAGTATAAATAATTACAAAATTTTATGTCAATACAAATTTTATTTTTTCAGAACAAATTTTAGAGGAACATTATTTTTTTATCACTAATCTTTGTAAAAAATATAGTGTAAAATAAAAATGTAAGCGTTAACATTTAATTTTAATTTTACAACCTCAGTTTTCAAATTTACAATTTCTCAATTTTAGAGTTTTATCAATTTTTCAAATTTTTCGAATTCAGTTTCACAATTTTATAATTTTAAATTACAAGTTGCT
>MQRK01198759.1:5077-15291 GCA_001938485.1 Girardia tigrina
TATATATATATATATATATATATATATATATATTTATATAATTCAGGCAGAGAAAAACATTATGCACTTAAGGAAGTATAAAACAATAAAAAATATTAGTGATAACAGTTTGATGAATTATTACTTGCCTCCATCCTCCGGTGTATCATAGGATATATTGAATGTATTATGCATAGACATTTTTTTTCTGAATCTCTCTTTCCATTAATATTTTAGATATACTTTTACTGAGATTTTAATGAGTGTTACAAATACTGAGAAATTCTTTTGAACAAAAATAAAAAACTTTTTCTTTTTTTTGTAATTATTATTCCACTAGCATATTGTTTTTATCATTAATATTAAGATAAAAATTAATTTTTATATTCATTTTCATATTAGAGTTCTTTCAATGAAACAAAAACCCTTTATTTAAGAAAGATTTTTATAATACATTTTTGAATCAAGAATTCGATCAAAAGGATTTACGAATGAGGAAATATTCGGTAAAACGAATGTAAATACGTTATCATAATTTATTAAGGAAAATATAATTGACATTTAAACAAAAAGATGCGATTAGAGAAAATTATTTATTATTTACGACCAAATATTTTTTTCTACTAAAAACTAAATATTTAGTTTTACTTAAGATCTGTTTTCATTTAAGTTAAAAAAACAACTATTTTAAACTTTTTAAAATATTTTTTTAATATTATAGTTTAATTATATAATTTATTATAAAATAAAAATATTTATATACAGGTCGTTTCATAATTCACTACCACTTTCTGAGTTATATGACCATAAATACATAATATGTTTGACGTAATCATTTAATCTCTTTTTATATTATTATTTTGTTTTTCTGTTTCTACAGTAATGGCTTACCAAAGCACCTATACGATTGAGTTCAGTATTTTAGCGGCAGTAAGGTATAAAGAAAGTAGTAAATCTGAGTCATCTATGAGAGCATTAGAGGAGAGGTTAAGTAAGGAATTTGACTGTGAGCCTCATCCTTCACGCTGCATTAAGACAGTCAGAAAAGTTATTTCAAACTGTCTCTATTTTTGACAAAGACTATCCAGGGCATCTCAATGAACGTGTGATGTTGAACAATCCATCTAAAAAAATCCGAAGAAGTCAGTAAGATAAGCATTTTAAAATATTGTGTATCATTTCTTTATACTTCTTTTATTAGTTTTTCTTTCATGTCTCAGTCAAAGAGCTAAGGATCTGGACTTGTCACGATCGACAACGTGGATAGTTATGAAAAACCTAGGTTACACAATTTGTAAGCCTGTAAAAATGCAATTTTTAAGTGAAGATAATAAATGCTGCCATGCAATATTGAATCAATACGACAATGTCAGACGTTGTGAAAATATTTTTTTCAGTGATGAGCGTGTATTTTTAGCTGATATTAAAGCATAAAAGGTTCGCATGTGGAGTTAAGCAAATCTACATTTCTTTGAGCACATTGCTCAACATCCTTCCAATGTGATGGTATGAGCAGCTATGTCTACAAAATATTTGATTGGATTATTCTTCATTGATAGTTCAGTAACAGAAATTTTCAAACTGCTAGATAGGTAAATTTTTTCCCATTTCTAGGCCTCTCCGTAGCCCAAATCTTTCATCCTGTGATAATGCGCTTTTGGGGATACTGAAACCAAAAAATTGTTAAAGATCTCAAAACCAAGCAAGAACTACAAAACATGATTTGACAAGCCTTTGTAGAATTTCAGTGACTGAGTTTCGCTCCATTAATAATTGTACTTTCTGCAGATTGCATCTGTGCATTGAAAAGAATGTATTACAAGTTGATCGGCTTGATCATTAATATACCGTATAAGTATGTCTTAATTTCTAAAGTGATTTATGAATTGGCGTGAATACAAAATTCAGAAATTTGTAATGAATTATGAAACGACATGTATAATTTTTAAATAAATTTAAAAGTTATTTGGGAAAAAAGTGCACAGATACTCATTTCAAATATTTTTAGAAATATGCATTCAGATTTCAGGAGGTTCAATGGTTTAGAGATTTCTTCTATCCAAAAATACTTTATGTTCATTTATAGGATTCTTTTATGCAATACACAAAATATTAGATTGAAATCAAAACAAAAAGATATATCTTTCTTGAGTGACTTTTAATAAAGGTTATATATTTCAAGAAAATAATCTGCGTTTGGTATGAATTTTCTAACTTTCTCGTCATCTTTGTCTCTTTTAACCTCTTAAAGAAAATCCTTTAAAAACTTTAAAAATTATATCAGACATTTCTCATAAAAGGTCTTCAAGATTTCTGAGCACTTAGTCAGGGTTTAGAAGAAGAATAAACCAAATTACTCATTAAACAAAAACACATAAATTGAAAATCTTATAAAAACTATTTAAAATTTATATAATATATCATAATTTTAAATGAATTTTTTAAAAGTAAAATTTATTTTCATTATTTTACCTACGAAAATTGAGAATATAGGAAACTTAATCCAGTAAATTTGTTTATTGAACATGGGATCTTTAGTTTGTTTGATGAATCTTTCAAACAGGATATGAAATTACAAGATTGAAATACGCGTTCCTCAAAGAGGAAGAATTTTAAAGTTAGTGAAAATATTGAGTACAAATATCAATTGCAATAAAAAAATGTCTTTCCTCCGAAGTAAACAGTTTTAATAGGAAAAGAAATATTTTACAGAAGATAGAGTAATGAAGAGAACAAAAAGTAAAATAAAAGCATCATTTATATCAGTCTGTTTTTACTGTATTTAACATTAGAGTTTTGTAATTATAATAAAATAATCAATATTATAAAAATTATTTAGTTTAAACTACATAAATTCTTTTATTGATTGATTTGTTTAAAATAATAAATTTTCCGTAAAATTAATTATTATTTTTTTAATAACATTTAAGTATGTGAGGATTTTTTTGGCAAACTCATAAATTTTAGAATTTTTAAAATTAAAACTGTAAAATATTTAAACATCATGTATAAAAATTTTATAATAATTTTTTACATTTCAGGAAGTTATCAATAAACAATTCAGATTTAATCACATAAATTCAGATCACTGTAAAAATTCAAAATCCCTGTAATTCAGATTTAATCTCATAAATAATATTCGTATACAAAACAAAATATACATAAAGGTATTTTACAAGTAAATATAAAAATTAAAATTAATAGAATATAAAAAATACTAAGTACAATTAAATGATTTTAGGAATTAATGTGAATTAAAATTATGAGGAAAATAAATATAATTTTTAAAGTTTAAAATCAAAATTAAAATTAAAATGGTTGGAATCAGAATAAGTTTGAAATAAAATATTATTAAAATAACTGGAATAAGCTTAAAGGTTAATTAATTCAAAGGTAATTAACCCTACAATGCGCAATTTTTAAAAAATATATGCAACACACGCGGCCAGTATTACAAACTGAAATGTCATTTTTGTTGACAAAATATATTGCATCTATGACTTTATGGGCAGTTATCATTCCAATGGTTTTGGTTCACGGTATGTAAACACTCAAAGAATATCACGTGATTAAAAGATATTGAGGTAAAATATGGTTGATTCAAATATGAATCACGGCGCATTGTAGGGTTAATTCAAGTTTAAGAATTAGATCAAAATGGAAAAATCCTGGAAGTTTATATTAATTAAAAACATTTTACAAAAATAGATTGGTAAAATTAGCACGATAATGCTATTTTAAAATGTGAATAAATTTAAATATTGCACTGTAATTATTTATACTTAAATTATGTTAATTTTTAAAGTTTATTTTAAACTAAATCAGATAAAATAGCGAAATGTAATTCTGTAAAATTATTATAATTAAAAAAATAATAAATTCAATTCGTAAAAATAACAATTTTACTAAATAACATCAGTATTTATATATCAGTATTTTAGATATAATCAATCTGATCGAAAAGAAAACAAAAGAAACGTTCTTTAACAAAAATTGTTTGAATAATTGTTAATTGTAATAAAAATAAAGTTTTTGCGTTCATATGAATTCAATTATTGATCACGAACAAACACCAAGTATACTCAAGTTTGAGGACGTTTAAGGAACACCTAGCTGCAGAATAAATCCGAAAATCCTGTTACTTTTAGTTTTATTTCTAGTGGTTCTTTTTCTTAAGAGAGAATATACATTATCATATTTATGGAAGAGACGTTTTAGTTAAGTTTGTAAGAAGAAATATTCCTCGTATATTTATATGGATTTTGCTATTTATTACTGGATAAATATTTCTTAGTTTAAAAAACATCGAAATAATAAATTCGAACTCTTAACAAAGAGAAGTATGAACAATTTTTAAAATAAAATGGATAGTGATAATTTCGATTTTCCGTGGATATCATCAAACGACCTTCGTTATTATAATTATAATTTAAAAGAAAAAAAGTTTTTTAAGTGGGATAATTTTTGTTTATTTAAAATATTTAGAATTTTGTTTATTTAAATGATCGACGAAGCAACACTTGGAATAATGATTAATTTAAGATGTAATATTTCGGATCTGGGTTAAGATGAGATTATCGAATGTATGAACATTTTTTAATAAGGGTTTATAAAAATATGTTTTAGTGAGAGAAATTTGAAGCTTTACTAAGACAGATAATAAATTTAAAAGAGCTTTATTTTAAGTATTAAACAATTAAAGTAAAATACTATTCTCTTAAACTCAAAATCAGTACTGTTAAAATATGCTTGTGAAATCCTTCTTTCCACAGAAGAGGCTCCTCTTAAAGGATGTTGTATAATATTGGAATACAGAATCTCAGAATATATTATATATTAAGACACAAAGAAAGAAAATGTAGAATCATGCATTTAAAAACAGAATCATATATGGTTCGTACAATAAGTACTCGGACTGAGCCACGAAGCAAAATATTAGAATAATAATACTTTATTGATAATATGAAAATATTTTTTTTTCAAAATACCATTCTTTCTGTTTTCTACATACTAGCGTAGTTGCAAATTTTTATCAAGTAACGTAAAATCCTGTCGCATATTGGAGTGTTAATAAATTCTTTGTTTTGTGTGGTGATAACTATCAAAAAAATATTGAACTAGTTACAGGTAACACTTGACAATTTGCCTCACTAGTACTACAGTCTACGATTGACTTGGCCGGTACAAACAAAGTTGCCATTCAGTGTTTGTTGATGAGAAAGTTGATTGTCTTTGTGAAAGTTTTGGATCAAAAATAGCGGAATATTTAGAACTTATGAAGGAACAACGTAGAATAAATATCTCTTGGGGATCTCTCTGCGGTTTCATGTGAGCAACAAAAGTTCAGATATCATCCAAAATGAATTTAATGTAAAGAAATTGTTATCCAAGTTGATCTAACGTTTTATTTGTTTCTTAGATGTACAAAAACTGGAATATATACCGCCAGAAAAGCCTTCTAATTTTCAATGACCATAACTAATTCCTCAGAAATATAATTACTTGTGGATAAAACCTATTTATCTCTGCATTCTTCAAACAGTATTTAAGTTCAATAACTGAAAATTCTATGAAGAAATGAGTTCTAGGAAGATTAGATTTGAGACATATTATCAAAGTCATCGATGTTGACAATTGTTTTGAGAAAAGTTCCATAATCTGTATGGATTATGCTGAAAACAGTCTTCTTATTAATTCAGTCTATTAAAGAAACCTTGTGGACACATGACTACATAATCACCGAAAGCCACGGAATGTCCCTTTTTCGCTCTAATAAGACATGGAACCACTCAAAAAATGTCGAAAACAATATCAATGATCACGAAAAATGGATTTTTTTCTTTTAGATTATCCTCCATACCGTACGAATCTTGCACCATCAACTTTTATTTATTCAGGTATATGAAGAAACATTTGCAACAGAAATAAATCAAAACATTGCAGATTTCAAACATGATGTGGAAATTTCAGTCCGGATTTTTATTGAACCATCATATAAGTTTGAGTGATCATTGTAGATGTATTTGACGAAAATAATTATATTTTTTAAATTTCTTATATTTATAATTGTTAAGAGAACTCACACATTGACTTTAATATTTATTAGAAATACAATTTAGAACATCCTTCGGACAATCCTTGAGTTTTCATTCAAATGATTAATAATTATAGTAGAATAATTAATAAAAAAATCATGAAAATGAATATGAACAGCAGGTCCGAAACGGCTTACCAAAACGGCGGGACCAAAATGGCCTGCTTCAGAATTATTACACATAAAAAATATTAATTTAATTTATTCATTTAAAAATTTAAAATAAAATTAATAAAATCATTTAAAATTTTGCAATGATATTAAAGATAAACTAAATTTGAACATTAAATCTAAATTTAAATTAATTTCAGATAATCAGAATTAAAATATTAATCCTCCATCTTGGGAGGAGAGACGCAATCCAAAATAAACAAAATATTCAAACACAAAGCATTAAACATTCCGAATATTCTCACAATAATATTCAAAAATGTAGTTTAAAATTTATTTTAAAAAAATATTATTTATTTCTAAAATTAATTTATTCTTAAAAACCAAAAAAATATTTCTTGATAAAAATAACGAAAATTATCATCTTTTAATGACTAAAATCAATACGACTCCGTCTACTCAAAACTGTCTTTCATATATTATTTTTTTATTATTTAAAAAAACATTCCGCTTGAATTAAGTATTGGACGAAAAAACACACGAGACATTTTTTTTTATTTCAAAATATAATAACATATTTGTTTGTTTTAATTATGAAACAAATGATTATCAACAATCATCAAATGATGATTTTTCAATGGGAATACTACAGACGAGATAATCTTATCACCCCCCTGCATGGTCGTCATAGCGACTGCATGAATCAAAGCATTCTTTCGCTTCATTAATTCTATAATAAATTTCATTTTTCCCTTAAACCTAATTGAAACGGAAAATCATTCTCATTAAACTATTTGTAAAATAATTTTTTGTTTAAATGAGAATACTTTTAAAAAAGAGATCATTTAGAAAAATGACAGAAGAAAAACTTTTCTAATGCATTATTCAATTTATTTGTGAAAGAATATGTACAAATATACTGAAGAAAAACAAAAAAGATATTTATATTTTTTAATGATTAAATGAAAATAAAATGTTTTTTAAAAAATTAAAATAATGTTTAAATCTAATATTATTATTATTTGTTTGATCTGATCTCCATTTTATCTTATAGACCGGACGGTGATAGCAGAGACACAGTTGCGGGTGATTTGTAGCTCGTACGTTTCGTGCTGGTGATTTTTTTAATAATAAAATTTTGTTCAAAATTTAAATTTGAAGTTCGTTTAATGTTCTAAGAACTTTATTTTACCAAAATATTCAAATTCTCTCGCGATCACAGTCTCAAGATTCTCTTCCGTTTAGCAACAAAATTCCAAAAACATCGTTAGCACAATTATCAAATTAAATTGGTTTTTTGCTATAAGAAATTTCAAATTCGCCTTCACTGAAAAGATCACTCATGATATCCGAAAAAACCAACAATTGTCAATCGACAAAAATCATAAAAAAATAAATTAAAGGCTCATTCTGATTGGTTAACCAATCATATGTATAGCAAAGGTGAGGTAGCAAGTAGATCAGATCGATATTGTCATAAAAAATCATAAACAATGAAAGACGATTCCAAATTCAAATTACAATTATCTTTTATGCAGAAGAATATTTCTCGACATAAATATGAATATCAAGAACAATATTATTATTAAAGATATGCTCCAAAACCTTATTACTATTTTTACATCTTCCGGGCACTCAAATTTAGGTAAAGAACACTTATTTATACTATATCCAAAATTTGACGCTGAACACAAACATGATAGTCATTTTTCTCCTAAACGTTCAGAATTTTTGTAAATTGAGAAAAATTGATAATTAAATATTTTTTAAATTTTAAAATAACGTTCAATTCTAAAACGTTAATGCAAAAAGTAAATTAAAAAATAAGTAAAAAATAAAATTTAAATGTTGTTTACTATATTCACATTTAATTTATTAAAATCAACTCAATGGTTTAGTTAGAAATTTGGGGTTATCCAAAGATGACTCCTATCTTGCTGCTAGCATGCTAAACAATATGGAATTTTTGCGACTAGAATGAATACGACGTTTATACAGCAGAGGATAATACGTTCGTGGAATTCTTCAAAACAAAAGATAGTGATGAAATTGTCTGCAACGACGTCATAGAAGGTAATCTTTCGAGAATTAAAATTCAAATGCATGTGCAAGAAGACTAGTTACTCTTCGTCAATAGTGTTAATTCTGTGATCCTTCATACAGAAAACATGTTTCTTTCACTGTCAGTAGCCTATTCCTGGGAAAATGAAAGAATCTACTCTTAAATTAAGTTATAAAGAAATTAAGTTTTATGCTTCTTCATTATGATTACTTCAAATGGAGAAATTGTTCGGATTTGAAAATTATTGGAATGCTCATTGGGATACAGGGAGGATACCACAAGTACAATTGCTTTATTTGTATGTAGAATAGCAAAGCGCGTCAGTAGCATTACAATAAAAGCCATTGTCAAGAACACGTAAATTAAACGCCAAGAATATATAATGTCCTCAATGAGGTTCTCGTACCACTCAGAAAAGTAATTTAACAGCTTTAAATGTTAAGTCGGACATTTTGAAACATTTGAATCCGGAGGTAGAACCAATGAAAACACTAAAAATATTTTCCCTTGACTATCAGCAGACAAAGTAAAAGAAGGGATCTTCATTAGGCAAGATATCAGAAAAATAATGAAAAGTCAACAATTTTCAGATGCATTTTTCCAGTTGAATCGCGTGTCTGGAATGACATTAAAAAGTGTGGGGAAAAGTTCTTGGTATATTTCTATACTTCAATTACTTGAACAACATACGAACAAAAAGATTGACTCTCATTTGCTATTTATTTTTTTTATTTATTTAGATAAACATTGATCTTTTATATTATCATGGTATATTTTCATAAATGTGTGAAACATTTGAACAGATGAAAGTGAATACATCTCAGAAAATCCAAGATGGAACAGATGACTGATGAGCATGGTAAACGATTTCATCAGATCCTTTCAACACTGAAATAGAGATATCAAGGAAGAGCAAACCTTAGAATGATGGTCTACTATTGCTGGATGAAATTTAGTGCCTAAAATATGAATTACGTTGTCATAAGTGCTGTGTTACTGATTCCTGACCTTGGTCTTTAGCATAATTTCAAAGAAAATAAAAGTAGAAAGTAATAAAAATCAAAAGTTCAAATTTGTCATTTAGTGATATTATTAAATTATTATTATAAAAAGAATAAAAGTAGAAAATAGATTAAGAAAATACTTTCGATCAAAGTGTTTTTGGAATGAATTAAGAAAATAAAATGACTTGGATATTGAAAATTTATAATTGAAAAAATTTTTTCGTACAAATTCTTTTCAAAAACTCTCAGGAAACAAAATTCCTTTTACTGCATTAACCGTTTCTCAAAGTTGGAATATTTTTCGAATACTTATTGGAATATGTTGAAGTTCGATGATAGAGATGCAGACAATCGGATCGAGTTGTGACGGCCGACACCCCTTATTCGTTCCGACGTTCACCGGCGAGAAAGAACAGCCATCCGCTTCGCTGTCGCTCGTGATCCCCGCATGTTCAGTGCCCGCCAGTTGACGGGTCGCTTTGGGTCGGTATTCTCCGGTACTCCGATTTTCACCCCCGAACGTAGGGCGGTGGGTTCCCCTTTGAACCGTGGGCGGTCTCGACGATGCGCTCTCACGACACCGGCATTGTAGCCAGTGGTGCGGATTTCAGAGACCACGTGTGTCTCATTATTTGTCAAATTTCATGAGAAAAAAATACAATCACAATCAATAAAAAATATTTGCATATTCAAATATTTTACGCCACTATTTTGTAATAAATTCAATCAAACAAAAGTCAACTCAATCCAAATGTTTTTTCAATTTTTTGTGATTTTTTTAATCGAACATTTTCTCGAGCACTACAATGATGATAATATATTCTGTTCATCACTGTTTCAATATTTTTGTATTCATTATTTGTTGAGATTTAGTTATTATATATATTATTTATTTTTAATTGTTTTTTATTTTTATTTTTGGTGATTAATAAGTATAAAAATATATGTTAACAAAACAATATTA
>MQRK01198766.1:6336-25574 GCA_001938485.1 Girardia tigrina
ATTTATTTTTCAACAAATAATACTATTATTACGTCAACAATTATTACGTAAGTGCGTTAGTGAAGCAGGCAGGCAGGCAGGCAGGCAGGCAGTGACTTGGGCTTTTATAATATATATATTTTAAAATGAATTCAAAATAATTTAAAATTATTTTAGTAAGAAATTGCAATCTATTTTTTCCAATAATTAGATGTTTAACAAGATAATTGGAGTTTTGATGTCAATAAAAGTATTAGAAAGAATATTAGTGTTCTTAATAATCGTTTGGAATCCAGATCAGCTTTTTCTGAAATAATAGAATTAGATGTACTAATGCGTCATGAAAAGTGGCACTGAAGAAATGGAACTTTTCTTCGCTTACCAGCTATAAATTTAAAAAAATATTTAAATCTATGTATGAAGAAACATTAACCACATAATTAACAAAATCCCCAATTTTAACGAATTCCACAAAGTTATGTATAAAAAATATTTTAAAATGTCTACAGCTAATTAAAACTTAAATGGCTTTTTTATGATTATTAGGGATTTAATTAACAATTTTAATTTTATATGCAATTCAAAGTTTTAATAATTCTTCGAGTGTCCATTGAACTAAAATAGTTAGATGATCACTGGTCATAAGTTAAAATTAGTTGTTTTTTCATAAAAATATTATGATGTCGTCATTTAAAATATATGCGCCTTGTGTATTAAAATTGTTTCATGAAATCAATAATTGTAAATAAATTTTAAACCAATTGGCAAATTAGTAAAATTAAAATTTGTAAGCTGACAAAAGAAACTATTGATAAATTAATTGACAGAAATAGACTTATCGATGTTCAAAATCAAGATAAATTTTGTAATAAAAACGGTTTAAAACTTGGATATGTTCTAACTGTATCTTATTCAAAAGAATTAAAGTTATTTAAAAATTGTATTTTAAAAGCAGTGGATAATACCATAAATTTTAAAATAATCTTACGCACCAAAAAATTGAAGGTATGTTTTTGCAATAATCTTCAACACCGTTGGAATTGTGTTCGCATCTCATTTACCAATATACATGTAATGAGTATAATGTCACATACATTGGAGAGACTTCACGTTATCTCTGGAAGAGTATCCCGGAACACAGTTGTAATCAAAGTGGAAGTAATATTACTGGACATAGAAAACTTTGTAAAGGGGACATAAATACCCATAACCAGTGTTGTGGTAGAGCCACCCTAAATAGTTTATGAGTCGAGTCTCAAGTCGAGTCGCTAAAATATTTACGAGTACTCAGTCAAATCATAAAATATAAAGATAAGTATGATTTAACAGTTCATTATAATTTTTCATTAATTAATAGTAATTAAATTTAACAACCAATTATTACATAGAATAATTTTAATGTTATTCATATTGGAAGTCATTAGAATATAAAATACTCATAATATAAAATTTTTTAGTTATAACAATAATAATTACTGTAATGTATTTTATTTGTTCAATCTAAATCTTAAAGATAAATCTAGAATAATGTATTCAATCGATTCTAAATTGTTCTCATATAGTAATGTAAAAGGTTAGATCTTCAGATCGTTCAAATTATTTGCATAATCACTTTTATTGAACACTAGATTAAAATGGACACACCAATTTGTATCCACCAACTTGTGATTGAGAAATTCAAAGAAGGTCTTACCCAAATGTCAATTGCTGATCAATTACATGTGAATCAAAGTACCGTATCACGCATGATTTCACAGTACAAACAGACTGGTGGAATTGGGGTCACCAGAAAAGGAAAATGTGGAAGAAAACGAATGTTATCTCACAAAACTGATCGTTTAATAGCTCGTGCATCTCTCTCAAACCCAAAAGGCAATTCATTCAGAAGGCTGCAGACATTCAGAAGTCTGTTCGTGGCGAAGCAACTTCTGTGAGCCTCTCTACTGTTAAGCGATCCCTTCGCCGCTCTGGGAGAGAGACTCTCCGGTCAGTCAAATCACCTTCATGGACACCTTCTCAGATGTGCGTGCGTCTGAAATGGGCAATGAAACATCGCTACTGGACTGTAAATGATTGGAAAAAGGTATTTATTACATCATATTTATATTTCAGATAAATGGTAATAAAAAATTAAATGGTTGTATTGATTTGTATTTAATTTTAGGAAGCGTTCTCAGATGAAAGCTGCATAGATCTAACATCTCCTTGTTCCTTGTTTGTGCAACGTGAGCGTGGGGAGCGTCTTCAGACCAGCCATACTGCACATCATTGGCCATATCTCACAAAGGTGATGTTTTGGGGATGCTTTTCCCATCATGGGACTGGGCCCAATTTACCAGTGACTGGCACAATGAATTCAGTTAAATATCGCATTAATTTAGTTAAACATAGCATAGTAACAAGAATGAGCTGATTCAACAAGTGCTGAGTATTTGGCACAATGATCTAGATATAAAAGCAATGTGTTAACATCGCATAGTTGACATCGCAATTGTTGAAAGCATGCCTCGAAGAATTGAGGCGTGCATCAAGTCTAAGGGTGGTGTACTAAAATACTGATTGACATATGACATTTAACAAACGTATTTTCTAACATCTATTCATTTCTTATTCGTTAACTTGTTGTTTGCTTCTGAATTAATTTCATACTCATGTTGCACTCTTATTGTATGTCATTATGTATGCCAATATGCAATTAATTTGACGGCTGTGAATTTCGACAGAATTTTTAAAATTATTATTTATGTGCCCCTATGAGCGCAATAAAATCCTCTTTGGTCTGGAAAAACACAACTATGCTTTAGACATTTATAAAAAAAATCCTATAAAAATTGTGAAGCAGTTAACATCAACAAAACTAAAAAGTTAAATTTTCAGAAAACATTATGTAATTAATATGAACGACACTAAAATTTCGTTCTTTAATCACATTTTCTTTTTAGAACGAGTTTGCTGAGATGTGTTGTATTAAATGGCTAACAGACAGTTCCCAAATATCATAATTTAAAATATGCAAAATGTAAAAAATAAATTTTAAATCCTCTAATCCATTAATTATTCTGAAATTTAGCAAAGGAAATTAATAGTTTTTTTGTGTTTAAAATTATGCTTCCTAATCATCTAATACAAAATATTAAAGCCATAAATTATTATTACTATGTAGAAATAACAAATATCAAAATATGATTAACTTTTCGAAATCGATAACTTTTTTAATTTATCAATAAATTTCCATAGAAATTATTTAATCTACGAAATTAATAGAAAGAAAAGAAAACTCGAATTTAGATAATGAAAAACAATGATTTTTTATAAACATTCCGCGACCAAGTGATAATTTGAAACGATAATTTTGATGTGTTCCATAAAAATCGCTTACTCAAACTGATAATCCCATCAAAAAAAATTACAAAAAGTTAAAAAAAATTAAACAAGACCGAAGCTGAATTTTACTGTTCGAATCGTTTTTTTCCGTTTCATTGGAGCATGAGAGATTAGAAATCTTCCATGTAGGAGTTTTCTTACTGAATCGCTGCTGCTGCAACTTTTTTAGTTTATTTTTCTTTTATAATTGCCATCTTCAAATCTGTGATGGATTTCAGACTTTCTGGTGATGGCGATGTGAACAAATTGTAACAATCCGGATCTGAAATCAAATTGAAAATATCGATAAATTAATGCTTCGAGTCGAGACCCGTCTAGAATCCAGACATATCGTTATCGCTGTTTTCTGTTCTCGTCCTAATTCAACATTCGGTGTCTTCTTCGTTGTCATCTCTAATGCCTCTTTTCTTCTTCATCTTTATTATTAGTTAATGTAAGTGTTCTTATGTTAAAATTAGATGGTTTTCTTAACCCATTTGAAGCAGATTTTTTAATTCGGCATAAATTAATTTTTTTATTTGATAAAAGTAATTCTAATCTTTTATCAGAACGAGTGAAGAAGGTGGTAAATTTATTCCATAGCAAAAATATATTTCTTAAATAAAATATAGCAATAAAGAAATATACCTATATTTTTAAAGATTATAAATCAAGAACGTTAACGAACTACGCAAGTTTTAAGGAGAATTGTTCTAGTGGCAATTCAAACTATCTCATTAGATTTGGTATACATAAGATAGGCAAAGTATATTAAATTGAAAACATTATTTGATACTTTATTAATAGACAAATTGAACAAACGTAATGAATATACAAAGAAGTTCAAATATTCATAGGACTTCAAACATATAACATTTGCATAATATTCAAAACAAGACGCATTTAAAGGTTAAAATAAAAATTTTGGGAATATTCCGTATAGATTTTTAAATACACTAAAACATTAATTTTTCATCTATTCAGAAATGTAAATTAGTTAAACTTCGAAATTGATAACCTTTTTAATTTATCAATTTCAGTAGAAATTATTTAACCCCTTAACGCGTAGGCCCGAGTAAGACTCGGGTATAGATTACTGGCAAACTTGTACAAGCAAGAGTCCAGTTCGGGTGTCTAATATGTTTAAATAACAAACAATAAAATACTGTAATGATTATTTTTTTGGAACGTTTACGGGAAAAAAATGCGCGTTGATATGAAATTTTTAGAAAAAAGGAAGACCCGAATTTAGATAATAAAAGACAATGATTTTTTTATAAAAAGTCAGCGACCAATTGAGAATTTGAAGCTATTATTTTAACGAGATCCATAAAAAATTACTAGATAAAATCATATTGTAATACGAAAACTAAAAATAATTTCATTCTCACAATGTTTAGAAGTATAAAAATATTTTTCAAAATTTTCAAAAATGATATGAAATAAAAAATTATAATAACAAAATTAAAAAACCAAAGCCGAATTTTTATATCTATAAATTTATTGTTTTGACACAATTTATTTTTTGTCCGTTTCATTTTGAGTCTGAGATTAGAGTTTATTGCTGTATCGCTGCTGCTGCTGCTGCGGCTTTTTCTGCTTTTTTCGTTTCTTTTTCTTTGATAGTTGTCGTCGCCAAATCGATGATGCTCTTCAAAGTTTTCTGGTGGTCGGCAGTCATTGACGATGTCAACAAATTATACCAATCCGGATCTGATGTGTTTAAATTTGAAATCAAATTGAAAATATCGATAAATTCCGACATTTCCGAATCCTTCGTATCAAGATCCGTCTCGAATTCTTCGAGTTCAGTCGTGAATTCGGGCATATCGTCATCGGAATCACCATCGCCGTTTTCGTCATCACCGGACGTAACTCCGTTCTCGCCGTCATTCAACATTTCCATATAAGTCATTCCTTCAACGTCCTCTTCGTTCTCATCAGTCTCTAAGGCCTTTTCTTCTTCCTCCTCGTCATCGTCTTCATCATCCGACTCTTCGTCTTTATTATTGACGTAGGTGTTCTTCAAAGTGTCCATCATTTTAATGAGAGGCGGCATTATTTTCCCACCCATTTCCTGCAGATATGGCGGTCTCTGTTGCGACGGCAACGACAACAGTATTCCCAGCCCTATGACGCACATTTTCCTGTCGTGGATTCCCAAGAAAGCGTCCATATCCTCATACAACCGGCGTAAAAATTCATCGAACATCAAAGTATTCGTTCCGGGCCAATGGTGATTGACAAGAATATTCATAGTCAGTGATTGGTTGTAGTAGAGCGCCGCGATGAACACCTGAATGCACATCGTTCTCACCTCGCTTGATTCCGCTTTTCTTGCCAATCTGGTCAACACTAATTCGATAAATCTCGGCACATAATCATCGATATGTCCTCGGTAATTGATCAACATCATTTCCAGTAATTTCGGAGCGCACGGTTCGAATGTCTCGTTGATGTCGGGGCTGTGCATGACGATATTGCAGATGTCGAACACGGCCTGAATTCTCGACTGATCGGCCACCAATGACGGTTTGTCGGCCGACACGTAATTGGACAACAACGCCATCATTTCGGAGATTTCATCGCTGTCCGATTGAATGACGGTCTTGAGGAACTGGAGCACTTGCCACATGGTTTCCGAGATTTTCGTGTACGTGAGACTCGTGGCAAGATTGTACGCCTCCTCGTAGAAATCGAACGCATTTCGATTGAAAATTATCTGGATTATTTGGACGATAATCGGTTCCAAATGAACGATAATCGATTCGTGTTCCTCCATCGCTTTGCAGATGCTTTCGACTGTGCTCAAGATTCCCATCACGATCAGCTGTCTGTTGTCGTCCACTTCCTCCTCCAATAACGAATTGATTGTGTCTTTCAAGTGATTGGTCGTGTCGAGGACGATCGGGATCATCTCGTTCGAGAACACCTGGATCAGGCTCTGCAACACGTCATTGAGTTCATCGACTTGGGTCTCTCGCAACAGAGTCAACACTTGTAACACCAGCGGATGGAGGTTGTTACCAATCACGTTCTTGACGTGCTCTTGTTGTTGGAGGAGCAGCTCGGACACGGCGCTGCTCGCCATCACCTTCACCGGGAGGTCCGGGTCCGTCGCGATCGCCCGAATCAATGTGTCGACCAGAGATTCCAGCACACTGTTATTGGAGAAATCGGCGCCAGAGAGTTGTCCCACCAACCAGCAGGCGCGCGCGCGTCTGAATCCCTCGGGACACGAGAACACCGGGATCACGTAGTTGACGATGAATGACTCCATCTGCGACGAGAAGTTCTTGCGCTTCAGCAACACCGACGCCACCTCGCCAATGGAATGGAACGCCGCGTCCTTCTGGATCGGCGAGGCGTCCGGAGCGTTCAGCACGGTCATGATGAAGTTCATCACGGTCTCCAAGGCGCCCTTTCGTTTGGCGCAGATCTCGTTCAACAGATTGCCCGCCGAGTACGCCGGCGTCGGGTCGGACAGGATGTCGAACAGCAGGCGGCAATACTCGACCGGGTCCTCGCGCCACAGCTGCTCGTCCTGCTCCGTGTGACAGAGCATCTTGAACAGCACCTCCTTGACCAGCGTCAGCAAGTGCGGCTTGAGGAACTTCCACGAGTGCGAGTGCTTGATGAGGAACTCGAAGCTGACGATGACGAACGTGAGCAGTCGGGGCGCGATGTAGTGCCCGCGGCTGTAGTTCTCGCAGATGCTGAACAGCGTCTGGATGATCTTCTCGGTGAACGTGCCCAGGAACCAGAAGCTGAACTCCTTGTAGACCTTGATGACCGACGACGGGTTCGAGTAGCGATCGGTGAACCGGGAGATCGAGTGGAGCGCCCACTTCTTGCACTTCCACCACACGACATTGCAGCGCTCGTCGACGTCGATGTTGTCGATCTCGACGGGCACCGGGCGCAAGCTCACCGCGCACAGAATGTCCATCCAGAACGTGAACACGTCTCTCGTCACGACATCCTGGCACAGGTGGATGTGCGTGTACGTGTAGAAGACCTTGATGATGTGCTTCTGGATCGTGACGCTCAACTCGGACTGGTCGTTGAACAGGATCTCCATGTGCTTCTTCATGACGGCGAGGAACTCGTGCATGCTCTGGTTGAGGAACACTCGCTGGCTCGACTTCTTGTACTCGTAGACCTTGACGAGCTTGACGAGGCACTGGTAGCAGGCGGCCCACACGGCCTGGTTCTCCACCATGAGATTGGACACGATCTCGGCCGGCAGCGAGTTCCAGCGGCCCGGGAAGTCGTTCCTCATGATCGTCTGGAGCACCTCGAGTAAGACGTTCCTGGTGACGGTGGCCGAGTTGATGACGGCCGAGATGATGTGGCCGCGGATGTAGGCCTTGTCGTCCTCGTGGATCGAGTAGTCGGTCGGGTTTTCCACGTCTGGCCAATAGTTATTGACGTTCGATTTGAGCTGGATCGCGGCCGCTTGTTTCACGCCATCTTCCACATCCATCGACATCGCGATGTTGAACAATTGAGGACAGAATCCGATGATTTTTTTCATCTAAAAAAAATACGAAAATGAAAATAATAAAAATTGGAATTATTTTAGAAGAATGGAAAGATTTCCACAAAAATAACACATACCTCATCTAATAATTCTTCGGCTTTTTTGTTTTGGTCGGGTGTTAATGTGCATCGTAAAATGTTGACTAAATTATCCATTCGGGTGATAAAACGTGCAAAACGTTGATTTAGTGAAAATTAAAAGTGAATCAAAATTTTATAAATTCTGGAAAATAATGTGGATGATTTAAACAAATTAGTTTTTGTTTTTTTATATTATGTTTAAATTTTTAAATTTCATTTTTTTGTGTGTAGTTAATTTTTTTCATTTAAAATATAATTTTGTTTTTTATTTTGATAAAATTTCTTTTATTAAATGTTAATAAAATTTATAGGATTTAATTATTATAATCTATAATATACTACATATTTTTTTATTAGATTCAAACGAAATTTAGAGACAAGTAAAAAATATTGAACTAAATATGGATTTTCTTTTTTTTCAGATTTTGTTTACTAAAAAAATTTTAGTTATATTAAATTGTGTTAAAAACAAAGTTAATTAAATTGGGTCCGAATTATAAAAAATGTATATGGCCAATGAAACTGAATTAACTTTAAGAACATCTTTAATCTACTTTACATTACTCATTTGAGATATAGTGAGTTGTATCTCATCCTCGCTTAGGGACTCTGTATTTTTACACAATTATATTTATTTTTTATAATAATATGAAACCAAATTTTTTTAAATTAATACAATTGAAATGCAAATAATTTTGTAGAATAAGGATATACTTTAATTTCACCTTTTGTTTACTCTTGAAAAATAATTTTCACAATTACAAGTTAATTAAAAAATAGACCTTTGATATTATTACTCAGTGACAATATCCAGCCAAAATTAAAAAAATAAATTCAGAAATATTAAACTGAAATTTTTAAACTTTTATAATTTAAATTCTTAAAAAAAAGATAAAAATATTAGGCAACAAATTTCTATAAACAATTTATATTTAGTATATTTCATATTAAAATTTTTTTAGTAAAAGGAACAAAAGTATAATACAGGAGAAAAGAATATGATTATTTACTTCCTTGACTTGAATAAATAAAAAGATATTTAAAACATTGAACTTAATTGACGATTTAAGCAAACTATATACCAAATAGCACATAGAAACCTTTTTCTTGATTTTTTAGAGTAAGAGTTTTTAGTATAGTGAATATGAAATCAAATTACTAACAATAAGCAATATAATATTTTAAATCAAAATAATTTTTTTAATATTCCGAGACGAGTCTTTTAATTAGAGTGTGTTTTTTAAAATATATTAGAAAAAACGACTCTGTATACTAAAAAATCAGATTATTTTGCAAGTTTGAACAAAACAATTTTTATGGATTTAACTGGATTTTAACTGTTAATTAATTATAAAAATATTAGGGAAGTAGTTTTTTAATAGGGAAGATTTTCTAAAAATTGTCCCTAAAGAATGCCGACTACTGTAGTATTTTTAATATTTTAAGTTTTTATTTCATTATTGGATTATTTACTTAGGTATTTACACAAATTTGTTTTAAAATAAACTTAGTTTGTAAAATAAATCTGTTGTGATCATATGTATGTATGTATATATAATTTAATCAATATCACATAGTATGATGTAATTTTTAAAACGAAGCGAGAGAGGCGATCTTTTGACTTAAAAAATTAAATGAATCCCTAAAGAATTTTTATAATTTATATTTTTAATGATATTTCTGATTATTGTTTGCAAACTTGCACATTACTTTGCATAAGCTTTAGCTCTAATTTTCAAGTACTTAGACCATGTTGACATTTACAAAAAATTGATCTGTGAATGTTAATACAATATATTTATTATATTTTCATAAAAAGTTTAATTCTCTTAATTATATAAAATCGTTAAAATTTACATATTATGTCAAATTTGTGTAAATATCTAAGTAAATAACCCAATAATGAAATAAAAACTTAAAATATTAAAAATACTACAGTAGTCGGCATTCTTTGGGGACAATTTTTAGAAAATCTTCCCTATTAAAAAACTACTTCCCTAATATTTTTATAATTAATTAACAGTTAAAATCCAGTTAAATTCATAAAAAATTGTTTTGTTCAAACTTGCAACATAATCTGTTTTTTTAGTATACAGAGTCGTTTTTTCTAATATATTTTAAAAAATACACTCTAATTAAAAGACTCGTCTCGGAATATTAAAAAATTATTTTGATTTAAAATATTATAAAAATATATTTGCTATTTTCTCTTCTACCTTTTTAAGACAAAAATAATATACTGTGAATAAATGTTAATAAAAAACCAATAAAAATAATACATTTATGTTTTTTATTAATTATTTTATAAAGATGTCCAAAAAAATTTTAAATAATTTGAACTAAAAAAATAAAATCGAAAATTTTAAGTGTCCCTGTCCCTAAAAAAAATTAATATGAAAAGTGCCCCTAAAATGACTGAGTACTATACAATTAAATTAACAATTTTTCATTTTAAAATGATATTTTTTTAATTTTAAAATTATAAACATCATTTCCAAATAAAACATCTCAAATTAAAGTATCAAAAAGGTTTTATTTATGTATTTAAATATTTTTTTTTATAATTCATTAAGTCGGAAAATTGTTTGTTACTTTTAAAACAGTTTTACTCATTTTTTAAAAAAAAATCAAACATTAAAATAATTTATAGCTTTTAAAAAATCTAAATATTGTCTAAGTATCTATATGGTTTCATAGATTTGTAGTCAAACTATCATATAAGATTTAATAATTCAGTAAACGAATTAATCATGTACGTCGGTTTATAAGTAAATAATATAAATCATTTAAGAATAGATAAAGAATTGAAAATATTGATAATTATTTACTGACTCAGAAATAATTCAGCTTAAGTTATAACAATGATTGAATTAACAGTAGAAATATAACCAAGAGGTTATGGAACATGATATACCTTCAAATGACTTTCAAGTTCCAAAATAATTGATTTGTAAACTATGTTTCTTAAGGAAAACTGAAAGATAAGTCAAGGAACTTAAAATGTTGATAAATACACTTTTTAGTATTTTCAATATTTTTAATTTGTGAACATAAAATAATTAAACATGAGAAACCTGAACATATACAAATCGGAAGATATAAATGACGGATTTCAAAGAAAGAAACTATTATTTCTATTACATTTAGTAAGTATTCAATGTTGCGATATAATTTTAATAACGACTTTCATAATAAAATATTGAAATAATTAAGACGTATTTATTACACAACTTTTCCTTTACTGTAATTTATTTTCATTCACAATATTGTAAAAGATTGTTCATATAAAAGATTATACAATAGAAAACTTACACAATCAATGATTATTCTTAAGATAAATCTTATTTTCGTTGTTGCATTTATCAGTAATGCTAAAAGTCACTTTGTAATATCTTTAATCAAACTATCTTTACAAATACAAGACCTAATTCATGTTGCAACGCAGGCATAATTTTATCAGATTAAATTGAATATTTTGGTTCTATAGTTTTGTATTTTTTTTTATTAAAAAATATTTAAGTTATAATTTTAACATCCTCTTTCCTCTCTTATGATATGTTGCTAACCTCTACTTACATGGCTCATTGGTCATACATTAATTCTTCAAACATTTGTAGAATTAATTATCAATATTTTGTGAACTGTTCAAAATTTATCAGTGACGAAAAAAATATTAAATTTCTATGATGTTTGAGGATTGAATGAATAGAGATTTATGGACACTTGGATCGTCAAAGACTTCCATGGATTATTTTTCCTTCAATTGTGGGGAAAAATGTCCTCTTAAAATGTTAATTATCATATCTTTATTTACAAAAATATTTGAAAAAAATGAACACAATCAAAAATAAAGATTTCATGTTTATCCATCACTTTGCTTTTGATGGATAAGTCGACCTCGTTTGTCCCGCTTCTGTTTCTGAAAACTTTCGGGAACTGTTTCCTTTTCCATGCGCTCTAAAAATATATAAGTCCAATTATAAAGGGAAATAATATTAATAATATTTTTATTTTTTTTATAAATTAAATTCATCATAATTATCTATCTTATTTTTTAATCTTTTTTTTACTTGAAAGAAAGACATTATCATTAGATTTAACAGAAAGAAAAAAAAGAAAAAAAAGAGAAACAGAAGTCATTCAAACTACAAATCATGATTAAATTATTAAAAATAATATAATTGATCAAATGATCCAATTAGATCATAAATTAAATTTATATTTAAAAAGAAATATCAAATTAATTTATAATAAATGAGGTTAACTGTCAAAGAATTTTACGGTGGTAAATATCATCCGGATTTCGCTTATTTTTGGTTATTTATTTATTTTTCGCTTATTTTTGGGAACAAATAAGGATTTTATAATTGAGAAGATTAGTGTCTTATAACAGTTGAATTTCAACAAAATTAGCTAGCAATTCATATAATCATTTAACCCCGTTACAGTAGTGTACTGATTCCAAAGAAATTTACATAAATTTTCGAAGAAATTTTTTTTAATTTGAATTACGTTGAATCTTTAAAATTTTGTGATAATTATAAATATTTGCTGTTTATATAAAAAATAAATCTGTTTTTATTCATAATTTGTTTTTTCCCTTTCGTTCCACATCATAATGTATGATAGCAGATTGATATTCAATAATAATAATAATCTACAAAATAATCCCAATTATTATTGATGATTTTCTTCCATCTGTCCGCTGAATTTTATTTCTTTTTCATTCCTTTCTAGTTAAATTAGGATTTTGACGTTAAGTGTTCTTTGAGTTCAGTTTTAATAGCTTCTGCAATTGTAAAGTTATTTTCTAGAAGAAAATATTCCATTGTTGTGAAAAGGTGTCAGTCCGGTAGTGAGGAGTATGGTAAGGGAGACATGAATTCTCACATAAATTAATTATTTTTATCTAGTTATTCTGACTTTCATCGGGTGTTGTGTTTTTATATTGAAGAATGAAACTCAGTGGATTGATCGATTTTAAACTTTTATGATGCAAATCTATGTATCCTCTTTCACACGATACACATTAATATCTAGCATGTATGGTTACATTGAAACTCTAAATGTTCTATGAAATGTCACCCCATTGATAAAAAATGTTTGTAATATTTAAGGTAAAGATCAAATTTTGAAATGAGTAAAAGGGCTTGTCCTTGAGTTAATCATAGTTTTTCTTATGTGAGTTGCTTTCTGAAATTTATTTCTCCTCTCCAATCACAATATATTGAAGATAATGATATATTTCTTATCTGGACAAAAAAGGTACTGAAGAAAGTTATATGATAGATTCTGTTATCTACTGAAATTTGATGAGGAATATTCCTTTCTTCTCTTTGCATCTTGTTAAGGTTATAAAGTAACGTTATACAGGAGATTATAATTATTAATTCTTGAATTATCTTCTTAAAATTAACTTCAATGTCAGCCAACACAAGATTATTGTAGAATTAAAGCAGTTTTCTGGATTTTAATCCCTCGTAAGTTATTAAATCATCGCTGAAGGATTCTGATATTCAAGATACCAGGAAATATAAAATTATTGGCACTGGTAGTATTACTGGTTGTTACTCTGGAAACTCAAAAAGCAACAAATTTAAAAATTATTCAGTTTGTCATTCAATTTTAATATTGTTACTGCGATGAGTGACGTACAGCGCATTTTCTCATTTTCTAAATAGTTTTTTACTGAGAATATTATATTATACTGAGAATGGTATAGTGGAGCGGAAAATTGTTCATTGACCGAACATTTTGTCAAAATATTGCGAAAAATATATAAATAAATTAAATTAAAAATATAATCAATTAAATAGTTAATTAAATAACTAATTAAAGTAAAATAAAATTCAAAAAGTAAAATCATTAAATAATCAAAAATAATTATTTAATTTAAAGTAAAAAGAATTAAATAAGATAAGTAATTAAAAAATAATAATAAACGAATAAAATAATTTAGGTTTCTTTTTCTTTGATTTTAATAAAACCATTTCCGTTATTATCGATTCTTGTGAATATTAATTTAATATCAGTGAAAAAATGATTTTATATCTTTGATTTGTGGATTTTGAAAATTTTTAATTGTAAATTCGACAATCATGTGTGTGATGTTGAATTTTTGAATTCGGTGAATAGAAATCACAGATATTCAAAATGATTGTTTTAATGAAGTAATTTAATGAATTTTGTTTACGTGATTTTGTCACAGTTTCAAAAAAAAGTGTACTTTCAATGTAAGATAAAAGTTTTCGGCTTGATTTTCATTTTCGATAAATTTAATGAGACATGAAAAATGTACTTTCACCAAATTTAACGAATTGGGTTTCATCAATCGATAGTTTGACACATCTTTATGATAAAACGTTTTAATTAAATCCAACAAAAGCTTCAAATATCGTTAGTGAATTTTAAAACGACAATTCGATTTTATCGACGATAAATAACATTCTTCTGGATCGCATCTACTGTAATTATAATCAAGATGATAAAAATTGCCTTGAGACAATTCAATCGATTAGTAATGATTTAATCAGACTCGTTGTGTTGTTCGATCTAAAAGTGGAATTAATAGCAATAGAAATTATGCATTCGTCTTTATTTGTGTACATTTCCTTCTGCGTGACATTCGGACGTCGGAAAATTAATGCTGAGGCACGGTTTCCGTTCCAGTATAGTATGAATGATTTATTATACTATGATTGGTATTTTATACTGTGAATAGTGTATTATACTGCGATTGGTCTCTGAAATAGTTAATATCATAGTGTCATTAGTATTTTACAAAAAAAACAAGTTTAACAAAATACATTAAAGTTTCTTTAAACGTTCAGCCTGAAAGAAAACTTTGTCAAAAAAAGCACAAGATTGTGATAGACGACGTCAACTGAAAAACAAGAGAAATAATGGCGAAGAACACATGCAAGATTACGGGAAGGTGAACAAGGAAGTTCGGAGATCACTGAGGAAAGCCAAAGAGGATTGGGTGGAAGAACAAGCAAAATTGATAGAAAGTAGTTTGGAAATAAACAATTCTAGAGAAGCATTCAAGACAATAAAGAAACTGACCGAGTCCGGAAGAACACAAATAAATGTAATTGAAGATCAAGATGGAAACGTATTTACAAAAAGTACAGAGATTGCTCAAAGGTGGAAAGATTACTATAGCGAATTATACAACTTTAAAGCAGATGTCGACAAAAGCGTTATCTCTGACAATTTTGAAGCAAATGAAGATGACGAAGATCATGAATGCGAATTTTCACAAAAACATTTGTTAATTACTAGACATCGAAAACTCCTACAACAAATGGCTTATGATAGCTGACGTAGTAGTCGTAGATGAAGACTTCTGTCCGATATTTCTTCAATCTCCCGAAAAATGACAAAAAGCTGTGCGGATTGCTGTTGACGAGACCTATCCAAAAATATATAGTTTATGGGGTTTTGGACGCACCTGGTATCCGTAATTTGCTGTGATAAACACATACATACATATACGGACATGATGAATACAAAAGCACATTTTATTTTCATATGAGAAAGTGCGCTAAAAAGACAAACCGACGTTATACCTTTATGGATCGTATGCATGTAAACAACTCGAAACTCGATAGCAACTTTTAGGTTGGCGCTATTTGAGAAGTATAAAGTGCACGAACGCCGCTCGTTCAAAGAAATTAAGTGATTAAAAAAATTACTAACAGTTACATACAAAAATTAAATATTAAGACTAATGAATTCTAAGTAAATTAATCAAACAATCATACATCAATTACTTTATATGAACTTGCCGATATTAAAAAGTATAGCATTTATTCTAATTCAGTGGCCACCCTTGTATACTTTTGAAGTTAAAAACAAACATTTTACCTTTTATATTAGGAAACAGTTCAAGTGAAGACAAATACGGATGCCAACTTTGTCTCGATTTCCATTTATCATTATCTGAAATTATTATATTATTGTTTTGATTATTATTAAGCCAAGTATTAAAAATCTACTACAGTTCTGATTCAGAGCGACTAATACTTTTTTTATTACTATTTGTTATTAAACATTATAAAAGTTATTAATATTTTTTGTTAAATTATCTCAGTTACAATAATTTCTCTCTTACCATTTCAGGAAGAATTTTTTAAAATATGATCCATTACGTCAATGTCAAATTCAGAAACCCTACACTGTAGACGCTCACATTCTTTAGATATCATATTCAAGTGAAAAATTATCATACTCCTCTCAAACATTATTGTCAAATACCCAGTTTTCACTGGAATTCGTACTCACCGTCCCTTGACACGAATCTCAATTACAAGAAGTTGCACATTATATTCCTTGACTAAATAACACGTGTTCAAAATTCCTCATATGAGGTTCGCGTGCATGAGCCATACATTACTATTAATGTTGAGTTGTTTGCTCTTGATCTACATTCCAAATGAAAGCGTGAATGTTCAGCATTTCAACAACATTCAAATAGTCTCAATCTTATCTGTGTTATAGACAGCCGTGATTGCTTGAAGTTTATGACACAAAATGCCGAAATCGCTTGTGTTATCAAACAAACGCACTCCATCTGTGTGAGGGAAAATTTGGAATGTTGTAAGTTTGTTGTTTGTATGCTGTTTAGATTTGTGACTCTCCTACTCAGATGTGATTGATATGTTTATTGATTGACTATTTGAATCTAATGAAATTAATTTAATGATAATAATTTTGAGTACTTATTAATTAAAGTTTTATAATTATGAATTTTATTATTGTGAGAGGTAGTTGCAACATCAATATCCGAATTCATTTTTTTTAACACCAAACTTTATTTATATAACAACAATTCACATATTTAAAACAAAATTTTCTGTTAATTTAATTATCCCGCCATAAATTAATCTATTAAATTCTTTTCGATTCAATTTTTAAAATCTTGCAAATTTATTAAATACCTTTCACACTAAAACCAAAAATTTATTTTAAAATTTATTTAAATTGCTTAATACTTCTATTAAAATATATAAATTGTTATGACAATAAAAATCTTTTTATTTATAAATAAATATTTAATATTTAATGGTTTTCTTATCATTTTCAATTTTAAGATATTTAATAATACATTAAAAAGATATTTTTTATTTTTAAATACGTATTTGATTTTAATAGTTATTTTATTATATCATTTTTAATTTTAAAATATTGAATAAGTATATTAAAATTAAAATATTTTACCTTTAAAAAAATAATAAATTATTCTGACGAGATAAAAATTTAAATTAACCAAATGATATGAAAATGGAAAAAGAGAATATCCACAACAAAAACACAAATATTATTGTTGAATTTAAACTATAATACAAATTTGTAAAACAATTTGATTAATATGTAAAAAATAAAGTGTGGGACTATCCCTAAATGAGGTCGCACGATTTTGGCAGTTTTTCACTCCCTTTCTCTCTTGTCACAAGAAATCAGACCCACTTAAATATAACTTCACAAAACTCTGACCCCTTCCTTAAAAATGTTTTTAAAAATACAACATGCTTAAAATCACTTATATTAATATATTTTTGATATATAAATTTGACGGATACGGTGTTTTGTCCTTCCAAAGTCATTAGTAAACTTATTGTTATTGTTAAGTGCGTGTGATCTGACAGTAAACTGGCTGGGGGAGTCAAGCACGAGCATTATTTCGATGTGACGCCACATTTCTCAAACCTGAATCCCTTCGTCACACATCATCACAAAATTCTGAACCCCCTATCATTAGGTGCATGAGTCATTTAGGGACAGCCTCTATATGATTGTTTAAAATTTTGTAAAAAAAATTATTTAGCAAATCTAGAGGAGCCTACTAATTATGTGTTTAAATTTTGTATACTGATTATTTTAACATAAATAAATGTTCGAAAAAATAATAGATATTGAGAATAAATTATTCTAGAATATAAATGAATTAAACTAGAATATAATTTTTTTGAATGATAGCAGCAGATAAATAAATTAAAAAGGAAGGTAAATAAATTAAAACTGAAGATTCTGACTGAACTGAAAAACTAATTGGCCCGATTTCGTTTGACAAGGTGCCACCAATTAGTCATGATTAGCCTAATACATACAACACAACTCAAAGAGAAATGACAGCAGTGATGTCAAAAGACAAAGAGAAGATTCATTAAATGGAGTCAGGTCGAACAATTGCTACAGATTTAAAAGAATATTGGAGGCTAAAAGATAAACTCAACTGGACTGATTTTGATTCGTTTAAGGACATTCAATCGTGTTTCTGTGAACTATGTTTAATGGAAAATAAGGACAATTGGACATTTATCATATGCTTTAATGTCATTTAGAGTGCAAAATATGCTATTGGGTACAAAACAGAAGCGTGGTCGCTCAGGAGAAGTCCCACTAGCTTTGGAAACAATGCTGGTTATAGTGCCCAAGAAGCGCAAAGCAAATGAAGTTTTGCCAACTTTTAATAATAAAAAATCTAAAATGAAATTTTTATGGATAAAACTTGTTATAAAAATAGATTTAATTAATTAAAACATCGTATCGTTTTTTGCAATTTTTCTGGTGATTTAGTTTATTTATCTTCCGAATTGATTCATTTATCTGGTGTGTTTATTCATACCCATAGATATTTAATATGATTAATAATTATTTTATAGTTTAATAAATTAATTATCACCTTGTATTTGAGATAGTATGTACGTTTCTCTTGATTGTAAACATATATAAGCCCACTCTGTTGGGGACTTTTTTGACAAATTAGCAAAACTTCCATCGGAATGAATTAGATCTATTCTTACTAAATAAGAAAGACTTCAAAATTAAATAATCATGAAAAATATTGGGTCCTTTATATTCTTGCTTGATTCATCCAACGATTTATTACTAAAATACAAAATATACTAAAAGTAATTACAAGTTAAAATCAAGAATAACGGTTTTAGTTCTCAAAAATACTTTAATATTTTGATAAGTTTTTTTGTTATTTATTCTGTAATTAAGATTCACAAATGCCTTTTGTTTTTATATGATTTATAATAAAAAACACATGAATAAAAAATTTAGGAACAAGGCAAAATTTATTTTAGAATGAAGACTACTGCTGTGTACCACCACATTATTCGAGTTTATTGTTGTTTTGTTCTATGTAAGAGAATCCAAGAACATGGTCGGAATGTAGGTGGGAGTAATATTGCAGAACACAGAAAGGGTTGTAAGTTGAATGAAAACATAAACATAAATGATTTTAAAATTCTGTGTTCTCG
>MQRK01198767.1:301-12234 GCA_001938485.1 Girardia tigrina
TTTTGAGTAAAAAAATCCAATTCAAAATTTAAAAAATTTATATATATAATGCAAATCAAAATTTGTAGATAATCGTAAGTGGTTTTTTGCAAAAAAAATTAGAAAAAATTATTTTTTTTGAAAATTTTTTTTATCAAATTGTATTGTCATCGAAACCAAGCCTGTATAAAAAAATTCAGCTCAATTGGATAACTGAAAGTGGTCGAAAAATCAATCGCAAGATTTGTTCCAGACAAACAGACAAACAGACAAACAGACAAGAAAGCAAGCTAATAAAAACGTGGTAAAAAACGTGGTAAAAACGTTAATAAATAAATGTTAATAAAGATATATTTTAAGAAAGGTTTCTTGTCAATTAATTTTTTAAATAAAATTAGGATTGTAAAAGCTGATAAAACCTGTGGTCGACAAAAATTCTTTTTTTTTGTTTTTCATAGATCGCCTTTCTTTGATCAGTGTTATGCTTGGTCTGCTTAAAAAGAACGTTTAATCACTTAGGTGTCGATTGTTAACACCTATGTATAACATTAGAGTAACTTAAGTCTATATTTCTGTATATCAGGGGTTGGTAACCTGCGGTCCGTGGGCAGCATGTGGACCTTTGATTTTAATACTACCCTTTCAATTTTCATATATTTTTATTACATTGTAAATATCACTTATTTCATTATTAAGAAAATAAAGGCGATGTTATTAAACGTGTGTTCTGCCGATTCTCAGAGGCGTTGTCGGTGGGCGACGTTAAAGAACGTAAAATAGTGAAATTGAATTTTTTTTATGGGATTTGATAAAATTATGATACGAATATAAAAAAATGTTTACAACAATTTTCCCAGCGCTTGGTGTAAGTATATTTAGCGATCTCATTAGAAATATCTCCTTTGTTTCTTTAGTGTTTTGTTTGGTTAAGAAATTTTAATTTTAAATATAAGTATTTAATTATATAATTATTATATTTACATTGTAAACACACTACGTGTGCGGCCCTTCTAATTGATCTTACATACCTATTTGGCCCTAATTGTAAAAGGGGTTGCCGACCCCTGCTCTAGATAGTAACCTGACACAATTCCTACAGTTCTCTTTCGAATGCACTGTTAATTATATAATGTAAAACGCTAACAGTAATTCATTGTTGGTTGAAAAGATTTCAGAAGATATCAGCTTTCAATACTTTATCTATTGTTTATCTAGTGATTCAGATATTCATATTCCTATTTTGGACAATGTATATTAGAGATAAATGATAACATGATCTGAGATCTATAATAAAATTTTATAATTTAGAGTACCAAAATATCTATTTCATATCTACAATAAATAATGATTTTATTTATGATCGTTTGTCATCGAAGTAATGATGTTACAAATAAATTTATATTCCCTAAAACTTATATTTGTAAATCATAATCAAAGGTAAATTGGTCGTTGTCTACCACCAATTGTCATGATGGTGATCTGAAATATGACTGCAATGTAAAAAATAAATATTAATTTATATGCCATTAAATAATTTGATTTTCTAATATCATTCTGTATTCATTTAGGCTTACTGGGGTTTCGCCCTTTAGTGGTGATGATCAGTTTTCAACATTCCAGAATATTGTCAATTGCAGATTAGATTTTGATGAAGATGTATGTAGTGATATGTCAGAAATGGCCAAAAGTTTTATTAATTCACTTCTAGTTTTAGATTCCAAGTATATAATTCAATAAAATTACAATTATTTTATTAATTTATCAGGGAGCGTGCGACTGCTTCTGTTTGCTTGACTCATCCGTGGATTAAAGTAAGAAGTCATAGATTCATTACCTTTTATTTGACGAATAAAAGTTTTATAATTTTAGTAAATCGTACATTAGCTTATATTTTGCTTGTTTCTTTTTAACATTAATGTAGAGTTATGTGGAATTTTAATGACATTATTAAAAATTATTGAGATAGATTTTTTAATTTAAATTGAAAATATGAGTTGAGATATTTATTTTTAATTTAATCGAAAATTGTGTTTTTTAATTTTGATTAATACTTTCATTTTTAAATGATTCAAAACCCTTTAAAAAGATTCAATGTCAACTAAACTAATAAATCAAAAAAAATATTTTTTTCGAAAAACATCTTTTTTTACGAATAAGTTTCCCAATTCGCAATTTTCAACAATTTAATCACTTTAGAGTCAATATTTCATATCCTTAACTCGAATTAGTTATTATATCGAGCTGGATGGGGTGAAAAAATGACAAATTACTCAGTTGAAAGGAAAATGTTAATGTGTTTCGGTGTGATGCAACTATGGGATCACTGTGGATAACTGAATTTTTCGGCCCAATTCGAAAATTGTTGACCAAATAATTAACTTCTGATTTCTGATTTGAATAGTCTGACCCTTGGAGAGCCATTCATGCACCTTAAATGATCAAAAAGTTGTTCTTTAATGTGAGAAAATTATAGAAAAAATTAAAATAACCTGAGTCCAGAAAATCAATAATTGTGTGAGATATTTAAAATAGAATTATTTTAAAATATCGATTTTTAATAATAAAAAAATATCTTGATGTAAAATAATCCGTAAATAAATAATACATAAAATCAATATCAATATTTACAACATATTAATATTTATATACTAAAATCGTAATGTCGAAAATTAAGAAAATTGATCAGCGGGTTCTAAAAAATATATGAACAAAAAAATATTTTCGTTTAAATATTCGCATATCGTGGAGTGATTTTTTTAAATAATAAATTTTGGAACCGTTTTTAATCGAATTATTCTTTTTAAAGTGAATCTATTTTATTGAGGTCGGACGATAGTGAACTGGCCGGGATCGGCTCTCACAAATTGTTTTGGAAAATTTTTATGAAATAGATTCAGCTAAATTATTAAGGAATCCGAATATAAAAAATACAAATTTGGACTTAATTTGTTTTCTGTTTAATTTATAAGTAGATGGAAAATAGGGAGTAATCGCAAATAAGTTTTTTTTGCACAAAGTGACTAATTAATCATTTAGATAGTAAATTTTTAATTGATTAATGTATTATCATCGGTATTACACATATGAGCAAAATTTCAGCTATATTAGACCATCGGAACTCGTTCAAAAATCGTTAAAGACATATATATATATATATTGAAATGAATTAAAAATGTATGATAAAAAATCGATATCAAATATGAAATTTCAAGAAAAGATATCTAATGTTTTATAATGTCTTCATAATTCCTTAGATTTTTAAGTACGATAACTTTCCATAGCACCTGATTCAAGCAAAGGAAAATATGTTTTGGGTATAAATTTAACACATTCATCTGATGTCAATATATATTAGTGACACTTTATCTAGGTTTAAAAATAATATATTTTATGGAACATATAGTTTTGATATATTTTTGCACTTTTTCGAGTCACAACAACACTGTGCGCTTTTCAAGTGAAATTACAAATTATTTTATGAGGTGATACAAAAAAATAAATACGCAATTCGAATAAAAATGAATATTAATAAAAAATTTAATTAAATTTCAATGACAATTTCAAATGTTATGTGATTTTAGTACTGTCTAATTTACTTCGGAAAATCAATTAATTCACGAAAGCAATCAGAAAATATCCTGACCTATACTGCATGAAAGAACAGTTATAAATATCAGATTCATTTATAATAAATGATATAATATTAGTAATTTATAATTGATTATTTTTCAAGAAATATTATTACAACTTGAAAAATTCTTTAATTTTGTTATTATATGACTGGTTATCCAACGAGTCATCATGAACCGTTTGTTCTAGAACGTATGTAGAAAATTAAAATGTTAAATGTCTACGAAGTAAATTTTCTTAAAGCTACAAATAAAGTAGTTGTAAACTAACCTGGAAGTATAACTATCATAATAACTCAGAATAAAAATTTTGAAGAATTATCATTAATTAATTACTTTTATATTTTAAGCATCATGATTTGAATTGTTGAAGATAAATATCTATGTAGTCATGGAAGATAATATTATTCTCATACATGGATTAACTTTACAGATAGATGGTGATGGCGTATGTGCCAAATTCCGTGTAATGAAGCCAGATCACAAGTTATCACTGTAGTTTCTGAACTTGAAATGAGGAGAAAGTTAAAAAACAAAGATGATGATTTCGAAGTTCAGTTTCATAGAAATCATTGGAAAATAAGATGAAAATTCGTCAATAATCATTCGGTCAGGAGAGCGTCATCTTTTGTATATGATATTCAAATCGAAGATAAGGAGCTCTTTTGTTAAGAGTTGGACAAATGGAAAAAGAAGGGGTTTCGATAAAGTGATATGAGAATCAAGATGGGTAAATTCATAATATATTACCATTGCTAATAGGGTGGAAGTTATGTTAGTTATTAGTCATTAGTGGAGAAAATTAGTTTATAAGTGCGCTGTGATGGATTTGAAGAAGACATGTTTGCAAGTAAGGGTAGCTCCAGATGTGTGGAAGTATCAGGCAATGTGGAATGACCAAGTGTGTGCAATGACAATATTTGGATTCTGCCTGTCTAAATCATGTCTAAGATAGAGAAAACTGTACTCAATGAAGAGCGAACAGCTTTTGCGTCGGGAGACGTTGATGAGATATTTATTTTAGAAAGTTCTTATAATACCGATGATGTGGCAAGAATCCTTCTGCTGTATGGTTTTGAATCTAAACCATAGGTCGGCAATCTTTTAAGACGGAAGAGGCAAATATTATAATTTACAAAATTTTCAGATTTTAAAGAGCCACTAAATAATTTTGTTTTAATAATATAGTAATATATATTGATTTAAAATATACTATAATAATATTTATAATATTTATCCATATAAAAACATACATTTTTTTTAACACAAAACATATTTCTGCTAGAATAATAAAATATTTTATTTATGTTTATGGAACTGGAGAGCCGCAACAATACATCGAAAGTGCCGTATGCGGCTAGTGAGTCGCAGGTTGCCAACCCTTGGTCTAAACCAATAAAAATGATTGGCTTAGATGAAGATGTGAGTATGCTTGAACTAAATGTCTAAAGTGATTTGCAATGGAAAATAGACGTAGATCTTGTAACCAGAGATCTCGATAAAGCAACGAGATGAAAAGTACATGGAATCTTAAGTGAGTTTTTAGGTTATGTACCACTTTCTGGATGGTTACGGGTTGTTTTGGCCTTCATTCAGAGACTAACTGCAAAATGCAAAATTGGCTGGGGTGAAACAGTGTCTAAAGAGATATCAAAAAAAGATCAATTTAATCAATTAGAAGTTGAGGATTCAGGGAGATCATGTAACAGACAAGTTGGTATTGAATTGTAATGATGATGTGGTTATTTGGGCAAATTTAAGTAGTATAGAAATTGACGAGCTTATATGTGTTAACAATGATATTGGATGTTACAATTCTGGGTATAAATTTTACATGTGGCTTTCATAAGTTCAAGTATTAACAGACTCAGCAATAGTATACAAATGGCTTATGTCTGTATTGAAGAAGACACATAACCCAGGAACCCGCCCCTTATCTGAAAATCTATTACGACGAAGGTTCAATATCATCAGAGAACATAAACTTTAGCTAAAATTAGAAGTAGTACTGGAAATAGTCTAATTTCTTAGATAGTATGACCAGGGTTCAAAAACAATTGCTGAATAATAAAGTTTCATTAAATGCTTTTGAAACGAATCTGAATCCGAGCGTTGATGAAATCAAGGAAATATATGATGTTTATCAATTTTGGATCAATAGATCGAATGAATTGCTTAAAGAAAAATATGGGGTTAGCTCAGTCAAGTTGGATCAAATTAAGAAAATCATAAATCAGTGTTATAAGCGTTTAAAGATCTGACCAGTCCCGCGAGAAAAGTATCATCATAGACAATTAACAACTGACAAAGTGTGATACCAATTCTATAGAGACTTTAATTATTTCAACGATGTTGTACATTTGACGATAGATGATTCGGAAACAAGGTTTTGCATTCGGAGAAAGTTACATAATGATTTTGCGAAGGAAATTGTTTGGCATATAGATAGTATATTTTCAGAATTTGTTCCACGTATATATTTTTCTAGCAATGGAGCTGCTTACAGAAATATCACAATGTGGCAGTTATGGACAAATGGAAAATTGAACAAGTTTAACATCATCCTATCGATATCAAGGAAATTGACACCTAAGAACCAGAAAGGAAATGACAGCGAGATCTAAAAGGACGATTAGTAAATGTATATTTAAGTATAATAGGACGACAGATCATAGAGATGTGGGGTCGTATAAATTGATGTTCCATGCAAAATCTTGTCCGTCTATAATACGAGGTGAGAGTCAGGTGAGATGTAAATTTATTTCAAAATATAACTGGAATAAGAATTATGACGACTTATAGAACAATCATTTCAGTATAGGTGAGAGTGCTTATTTGAGAATCAATGGAAAATACGATGAACCATGGAGTTAGTCACATGTAATCACATCATTGAAATCCGCAGTTTGATAGAGCGCAATGGCAAAGGGATCAGAATCCAACATCAGGAGAACAAGAAATATTCAAGAATCTACTACAGCTGATTGCGATGATTACGTCACAGACAGCAATAACAAAGTTAGAGATCAGGTAGGTCATTAGATAGGAACTAATTACACTTCAGATAAAGATGATGAAATGGAAGAACTAGAAACTCCAGAGATAGTTAAATATTCTGCAAAACTAACGATGCAAGTACGGAAACAACATAAACATCTAGATGACTATGTGATTTGATCTTGAGATCATGGAGGAGAGTGTAATTAAATATTTTGTGTTAAATTTGTTTTAAAAACCTTATTATCAATTTGTAACATTAGAAATACTTAGCTTTTTAATAAAACAATCTACAGCATTTTAATAAAACTACTGAATTTTTAAGTCATGGACATTATTTATTTAATTTATCTAATAATGATCACCATAAATAAATAAAAATTTGTTATTTAAGTTAAAACACATTCGAAAATCGGAAAATTTAGTTCAAAACACTTAGATTAATTATTTCTTTTATATTACCCAGGGGACCCCAAATTTCAGTTGTAGAATGATCCAACCAGGGATCTAGATTGAAAAAATATGTTAGTTGTAAATCTTTAGTCTTGAATAGTAAAATAAATTATTTTTGAAAAAGCCTGTTAAAATATAATGAATTTTGACACCAAAATATTTTGAATTTGTGTTATTTTATTCAACTAATATATGTACTAATTTTTATATTATTTAATAAAATTATATTATTTAGCCCATTGAACAGGCGTCTGTTTTTCGGAGAAGATCTTCTATTATATCTCGTGATAAACTTCAAGCACTCAAACAATTTGTTGTATATCCTTCACCACCAAGTAGCGGGGTAATATTTATTGTTATATTTAAAAGCTTATAGAAACATTTTAGAAAGATTTTCAAAATATAATTAATTGAGAGATAATAATTTCTTACAATTTATATCTATTAAGTTTAACAATTAATCATGAAATAAAAATTAAGATTGGTTTAGAAAATATTTCTTAAAAATTACGTTGGAAGATGTTAAAAATTATTATATTTTTATAATAATTTTTAATACTCGGACAATATTCGATTACATTTAGTTCTCATATACTATTTGATTTACACTTTTAACTTCACGCAATTAATTATTATTTAGTTTTTGTACGATAATTTGATATGGGAAGGGGAATCATGAATGAGATCATGAGTGGTATCAAAATTTGAATAATTTGATGAACTCGTGTTTTTATTTGTCATTAGATTTTATTTGCAATTTGCTTTTAGATTTTTTGCCTCGAAAGTAACTTGAAAGTAATAATAACCTTAAAAGTAACTGTTAAATCTCAAATTTAGGTCGATGTTTATAAAAATTGAGCTAATTAATTATAATTAAAAAGAATTATAATTGTTCAAAATTTTTTTTATTATAGCTTTCGGAGAATTAGTGATATTTTACTTCTACACTTTTTCTTGATTAACTGAAAATTTTTAAGTAGGAATATTAATAATAATATATTTGACTACTTTTAAACTTTTCTTGATACAGTTTCATATTACGACAAATATCCTTTTCCAACGATATTATCAAACAATGTATTTAGAAGAATTCTAAGAATAAATAGGATTAAACTAAAATAAAAGTTACTTTTATCTTCAAATAGTTAACTTCCTATTCAATTTGAAACATTTGAACATCATAAAACATTTATTTATAGATTTCAATTATGATTATAAATAATTTAGTGATTGTTTGGTCTTAGTATTTCATCCAGAACCGTATTTTTTACTTCTTTGGAGTTTTTATTGATCTATTCATACAGGTCCATATCTTAGAATTTCTTCTTTCAAAATTTTATAGGGTCATGTGATCCAATTATGATGTCTATGATGGCTAAGTAAATATTTCTACCATATCTGTTTATTTCGTCAGCAGATGTCCATGTAGACAGAGATATCTGTTGCAAACTGATGATCGCCCAGTAACAAATGATAATACAAATAAGATTTCCCATTTGTCTTCTTTTAATTTTAACGATGTCTAAATATGAATTTTCGAAAGCATAAATCTGTTTTTATCGATAGTTTAAAATCTTCTTCAAAAAATCATTATTTTCGTTGCGAATATTTGTTATCTATAGTCTTTCGATTTATTGTCTGCATTGTAGTCGTAGTTTCAATATTTTAATCATGTTTTAGAAAGTTTATTTATAGAAAATATTTGACTTTTGTTGTATTAGTTTTATCTTATTTTTTCAAGCTTATAATACTTATTGTTTAAAAATTTAATTTTACTCTTTTTTCATAAACAAAATGGTTTATATTTCTACAAAATTATATTAAAATTCTCTTTTAAGGCTGTAACTCCATGTGCATTACGAAAATCTATTCAACAAAATGATTTGTGTGAAGACGCTGAAGACTCTTGGAATGACACTAACAATGATAAAGATGTATACCTGCCAAATAATACTCCTAAAGAGACAAAAAGTACTTTGGAGTCCATTGCACAGAAATTTGATTTCCAATTATCTTTCGAAAAAGATTCTAGTTTAGCAGAATTGTCCAATAGAAAACATTTACAGCATTCAGAAAACAAGCTACTCGACATCAAAGACAGTTATGATGATGATCCGAAAGTGATAAACGATCTAGATTATGTAAAAAATGCTTCAAATCAGATATCGAAGGAAACTATGACTAATAACTATTCCCAAAAGAGTGAAGCCGAGTCAAATTGTAAATCAAAGACGGTGGAAATGGAAAAGCTGAATGAAGTAGAAAGAGATGTAATTGTTCGAGAAAACTCAGTTGTTAAAGAAAGTTCTTCTGAAACTTCTGAGAATTCTATAAGTCGAGAAAACAGTCTGAGTAATTCGAATAGTGAATCCATTTTACCAGTCTCTACAGAAAATACTTTCAAGCAGAAATTTAACAACACCATCGCGAATTCCGTTAAAAAGTTTAACTCGAAATTCGAAAGCATAACATCTCTGTTTGATTCGAAAAATCGTGCCAACTCTTTGTTTAGTGGAGACACGAAACGAAGAGGATCTTTAAAAAATTCGATGAATATCAATTCAGGACATTTACTTTCAAATTCAGAAAAAAATAAAAAACAGTTACTGACAGCCTTGACGACGGAGAGGTCAACAAGCTATGATGGGTCAGTAAAGTTAATCAGTGCCTCGGTGACAACGTCTCCGACGATAATGAAAAAATCGGTGTTTGTATCTCGGTACATGGCGCATATCGAGAAGAAGAACTAATCATTTCAGACGGACTCATTTGATTTTGTGATTCAAATAACACAGTGTTCTTTTCGTAAATAAACTCGAGGTTTGAAAATGCAAATTTTCGATAGAAGTTCTGTTATATTTTATGTTGACATTTGCGATTTCAATATTGACCAAAATATTGTTTGTCATTTTTATATTCAAACATGATTTGCGATTTATTGTTTGAGATTTACATCATTTTTCCAATAACTGACGGATAATTGTAGTTTTGGTATAATTTTTAATTTATCAATTATTAAAATTTCGATGGGTGGAATTTCTTATTGATTTATTTTGCTAAAATATGTCTGTTTAAACTAATCTTAATTAAGGAAAAAAAATTATTGATAGAAAAATTAATTTATTACTTTTTTATTATTTATTTTGGGATTATTGATTTGGTGAAATAGTTAAACAGGATGGAGATTTAGAATCATTGCTGATTATGTAAAAGGAGCGACACAAGTTCATAAGACATTATTTTTAAAGGAAAAAACGATTTTGTCCAGATTCCAGACTAAATATGTTTTAATTAATTTTAAATGTAAAGTTATTCAGCGGTCGATCATCGCAATAACAAACCAAAGTTTGTCTTCTTCCCCCAAATTAAGATTTTTACAAAATTTTCTGATAACATCAATAGAATTTGAATTAGTAATACCTAATGACTAGTATTTTATTTGCAAATGCATATTTGTATGATCTTTGTAATGATTAATGCACATTTTATGATTTTTATATAATTTTGTAGGTTATAAATTAAATATTCATGTCGTTCCAAAATTTTTATTATATTGTTGAATAATGAAAACTATTTAATCTCGACTGGAGTAAATTTCGCAATGAAATATCTGAATAGGTAACGATAAGTCAAATAACCCTTTGAATGCAGTTTCAGGGTTTATGAGTCTAATCAAGCTTTTAGACTAGCAAGAACCTTTTATCTTTCTTTGGAAATGAAACCGACTGGAACAGCGGCGTTACCGTTACGCACAAAAGAATTCGCATTTTCTTTATAATATTGCACTTTTTATAATACCACATGCTATATTATTTTCATAAATCTGTGCTAGCTTTTACCAGACCAACAATCTCTAGAAGTATTGAAGTACGGACAGTAAAAATTCAAAACAACTGAAAAAAATGTTTTCTTGAACTTTATTTTTCAAATTTTCAACTTCAATAAAAAGTCCACGATATCACGTTCCAACATTTAATTCAAACAACCATAAAACAAAAATTATTATCCATGACATATAATATAAAAAAGAGTGTACTTTAACCTTTTTTACTCTTAAAAATTGCCGACTGTAATTTTATCTTTTACTTTTGAACTTTAATTTTTGTTTAAATCTTTGATTTTATAATTTTCATAAATGACTTATTAGGTTGTTCGATATGAAACGGGTCAAAATAATATCTTTGGTCCGATTCTGGGTTAATATCTTGCAAACCAAAAAAGGAACTCAAAATTGGAAGACAATGTTGACTTTTTAGAGAATGTAAAGTTTGCAATCGGCAGGATATTAACGTGTTCTTGCAAAAGTATGAGAAAAAAAGTTTACCAACTTAATAAAGTGTGGCATATTTAAATAAAATGGAAGAATATTAAATGCGGAATTGATTGAAGTATGTATTTATTTCAGTATTTACTGTCTATCTGGATCTCCAAAATGCTATTGGAAGAATGATCAAAGGATGAAAATGCATTCTCGAAAAATTGTTCTCTTAGTTACAGCGCCCTTTAAAAATTTAAGACCAAACGAAAAATTTCAGATTATTTTGATTAACAAGAATGTTGAGCATGATAAAAAGCAAAGACAAACCATTAAAACAAAGCAACACATGTCAAATTATGTGTGAACTGCTAATATTTTGTGTTGTCACGTCTAACTTGTAAAACTACATGAATGCGGGGGGACATTGAGTCAATGAGGGATTCACAATATTCGGGTTTAATATGTTGCAGCCAGACAGAACTTATTTTTTCTACCTAATAAGTAGGTGAAGTTGATTTTCGATCGGATTTCAACAAATCAGGTAATAAGCCAGACTATGGTGCTAGCAATGGGTAGTTGTGCTCCTCCAGTCATTGTCATACTGATCGTAATGGCAA
>MQRK01198772.1:4040-14344 GCA_001938485.1 Girardia tigrina
AATTATTATTACTTATTTTTATTATTTAAAATTTAAAGATTTATTTATGAAATAAAATATTTTATAATTATTTTACTTTTATTTTTTTTAAATTTTTCTTCTAATTTTATCTTATTATTTATATTAATATATGAAATAATAATTTATTATTTTAAATAATTAATAATAATAATATATTTTGATGTATCACTAATTATCTTATAATATACAAAAATTATTATTTCATTTATTTTTTATAATTATTTAAGACAAATAATAAATATTAAATTTTATTAAAAAATAATCCTATAATTACTTATTTAAATATCACTCTTATTATTTAATTATCTTGATAAAAAATTTTATTACTAATTTCCTTTTAAAATTATTTATTTAATTTTAACTATTTCCATTTAATTTAAATTAATTTTTAAATTATTTAAATTTCTTATTTCATTTATATTTTTATTTTATTAGATTTAAAATTTAATTTTTGAATTAAAATATATTTAAAAAATTTAACGTTTTTATTAATTTTTTAAATTTTTATTATTTTTATCTTTTTTGCGCTTCATTATTTTTCAACCGTACTTTTACACTTCTATCGATTATTTCCTCGCATTTTTCGTGGACTTTCTCGAAGCTCGTTGCGATATCACTGATTTCGATATTCAAATGTTCAAATTTTTCGTATTGTCGCAAAATTCGATCGACAAGAATCGATTTCGTGTTTGCGATCTCAGCCAACAACGACGCTACGTCTTCTTCGGGATTCATTTCCCGTTCGTTCACCATTATATTTGGCATTCCACAAAGTTTTCTCTCGAAGGCGACGGAATTCAAAATTTACGTTTAAAATTGAATTATTAAAACAAACATCGTAATTTTGAAAATAATTTAATTTTATTGTGTCTGAAAATTTAAATTCTTTAAACTTGAAAAAATATTTTTTTATTAAAATTTTACTTTTTTCTAGTTAAATAATAGTACGATAATTTTTAAAATGGAAAATGTGGGTAACTGCAATTGTAGTAACAAAAGATAATTTTTAGATCATAAAGTATAATTGCAAAAATATTTTTATTAATAGACTTTGTTTTTTGTTTTTCTGAATATATATCAGTTCCAATCTAGTTTTTCTTTTGTCGTAATAAATTGTGAAATTTAAAACTATATTATTTTGGAAGATGTCTAAATAAATTAATAAAAGAAAATAGGTTCTATATAAATTTTATTATTAGAAAATATTGATAGCTTAAGTGCATAGATCAGAAATGGCCAAACTGTGGCTCTTCTAACTTTTTGATGTGGCTCCTGAAAAAAATGAAGATGTTTAAGATATGATGTTGAATTACTTGTGCATCGATTTCAAATTGATATCATGAGCGAAGAATTTACATTTCCAAAGTATTTATTATCTAACAAAGCTGTTGCAAATATGGAATTACTAGAAATTCAAGAGGATCGTACATTACGGATGTACCATAAATCATCGGAATCTATAATAATTTAGGAAAATCGTACCAGATTCGAAATATTCTACTTTAAATTAATTGTATGGAAATTGATTTCAATTTTCGCTACAATCTACTCTTGTGAATCTTTGTATTCCACAAAAATATTTTAATTAATCGAAACATCGTTCCAAACTGACTAATGATCATTCAACCGAACTTATTTGTACGGCACTAACAACCTACGAACCGGCTTTTCACAGATTTTTAATAATTAAATAAACGTAGAATAAACATATCTTTCGATTAAAAATATATACTTAAAAACATTTCATTTGTAATGTTTAAAATATTTTTATAACATTGGCTTTATATTTACTGTCATATATTGCATAATATATTGCAACACGTTTCTTATTGCAGCTCTTAAAAATCTGATAATTTTGATTTGCGGCTCTCGTCGAGAAATGTCTTGCCAACCCTGGTATAGATACAACTTAACAATAATAACCTACTATTAATGAATTAAATGTTGAAACAATTGAACTAAATATAATTCACATTAGAATAAATATATGATGTGAATAATAATGTGAGACTAACAATGATTTGTGTCCAGAACTGTTTGCACTTTACAAAAATTAAAAATTCTTTTTAAACTATATCACTCATTTTATTAATATCTATTGAAACAAACTTTCTTTATTTATAATTGTTTCTTTAAAAATTGTATTAGTTTTTTAAATAGATTTCAATGAAGACAGGCGGCCACAAAGGGGGGTGAGGGGAGTCAATTCTCCTCTTATGGAATTAAAAATTAAACCTGTATAAAAAAACAAAATTTAAATAGTGAATTAAAAAATAAAAAGATTCCACATCCTAGCAAACAATATAATAAATTTCGTAAGGGATATATATTTATTTAATTACTGATTATTATTAAAATTTTATAATCAGTGTTTTTATAAATATTACTGTGAGGAATGTTTGGAATGTTTGATGTTTTGTGTTTTGAATGTCGTAAGTTGTTTTGGAGTAGTGTCTCTCCTACCCAGATGACAGATTGGTATTTTTAATTTTAATTTTTTCGTTATATTTTAAAATAATTTAATTTAAACTTAATTTTAAAATATTTTAAATTGATCTTTAATTTAATATTTGAAAAGATTTTTAAAAAAATAAAAATTGTATTAATAATCACAAAACTATGTAGGAGTATTTAAAATAATAAATATTGTTTAATAACTTTTGTTTTTCTTAATATTGACTATGTAAACTTTAAATTAAATTTAAAACACGAATAACTAATTATTTTATTTTATTGTAATATAATAAACTTTAAAGAATATTTTATTCTATGCAATTGTTAATACCGTTTTTAAATTCTATATTGTGATTTTTATAATGAGTTCCATCTTTGATTTTATATATTCTCAATAAAAAATCTTACTCTGCATAATGGATATTTGAAAGTTTTTTAAGAAGCCTCGGCTAGAGGAATCAAATGGCCCACGTTTTTCAACAATTATTTCTGAAGAATCAGTAGCACTATCGGCAGATATTATCAATGATGAATCATTTCCTGACGATGTTATGAGTACCTCACATAATTTTGATATAGGACATTTTTTGGAAACGGAAATTGTTATATCGAGCAAAATTTGATACAAGGCATTCACACAGCCTTGTGCACCAGACAAAAGTTATGATTTTAAGAATGACTGTTCAGGTCCGCGTACTTTTCGTCCTCAATGGTTAAGTGAATATCCTCGTATTTCTTATTCACAGATAAAGACAGAATGTTATGCCTATCATATGTTCTATTTAAACCACGTGTTCGTAGAGGGTTCTAAAGTAGTTTTATTGTAAAAGATTTTACGAAATATAAAGATTTCCATGTGTCACGACCGTCTATTGTTCGGAACATTCTTGGTTGCTCAGAGCCCCCAGAGGTTTTTATGGGTTTAACCTCAACCCATAAAACTATGTCGGATGGCCGGACGCGTCTCCCTCGTCCAATATCTACAATATAATGTTGGATCTGGAGCACCCTCGGGTTATGGAGACCAAGATGCGCAAGAAGCCATCTCCCAACCGGAACAGCGTCGTTCGGGGATGATGTGATACTAGTGGACATATGTCTGCAGTTTGTAATTCTCTAGCAATTTAATTGGAATCTCGGTGCGTGCCCTCCGTCATGATGTATTAAATTACCCGTGTTAGCCATCATTATCATTAATTTTCGTGTGCTTCTCGTCATATTACAGGGTTTGTCAGCACATTTCAGAATGACATCATCACATTTAAGATTTTTGTACATCCGTTTAAGAAATGGAAAATCAATTTAGGAATTTTGTAAATCAGTTTAAGAATTTTGTATTTCCATTTAAGAAATTCGTCAATTCATTTATGACTTTGTGTAAATATTGCGAAATATACAAGTTTACAAATACCTAAATCACAGAAACAAAAACTAAAATGAATAGCTAAAATTTATTTAATTCCCATCATATATTGGTGTTCTACTCAAACACTTTGGAAGGAATGAAAAGACATTCCTAAAATATCCAGAACTATCTTCAGCTGTTATATATTCACTAAACTTATCTATATAGGCAAATAATTCTGCTAAATGTATATTTAAACAAATTCCTAAAATGACTTACAAAATTCTTAAATTGATTGTCAAAATTCTTAAACGGATATGCAAAATTCTTAAATTGATTGTCAAAATTCTTAAACGGATTTACAAATTCTGACGTTGAATTACAATTTTCTGAAATTTGCTGACAAACCCTGTATATACAGATTTTATATGAAAAACACTGTATCAGAACTTTAATTCCGTTGTATTTTCAATTCTATTAAAATGTACTTAACTACTAAACTGACAAATAAATGAATTAAATTTTTTATCAGAGCCTCACCAATTGATAAATTGATAAACCATCATTTATATTAAGCACATTAAGTTATTATTATTTACATAACTTCTTTAAGATATTAGTTACATATGATTGTACGATTAGAATTCCATAATACAAAATATTGTAGATTGTAAGAAATTAGTAGAATACGATTATATGATTAAAACACAAAATATTATATTCCTTAAGTAATTGGTAAAATATGATTATGTGGTAAAAAATAGTATTAAAATTATGAACAGAATATTATACTCCTAGGTAAAATATGATTATTTATAAAATTCCATGCAGTTATAATAATGTTTTTTGTACAGTGTAGAGGTTATTTAGTACTCTACACAGGGTTAAAATCTGGTTACGATCAACTATGGTAGACAATAGACTGAATGGCATTTGAATGATGAGTGTCCATCGTCATATAATAGACGAAATACAAGAATAATATTTTATAAATGTTCTTAATCGGTTTGCGTTAGAAAAGAGAAAGTTAAAATTTCTTTTCGCAGAATAATTTGTGATTGTAAATAAAACACTTTTAAAAAAAATGTGTGTTGTAATAAATATAAATTTGAATATTTTCTTTTTAATGTTGTTTATTGTGTAAGCTGTGGTTTATTAATGCGATTTATGTTTTTGTGATTTAAAATTGATGAGAAGGAAAATAAATAAATAAATTGCTATTTTTAAAAAAATCTACCCAGAAGAAGCTTAAAAATTTACTCACCTTAGAAAATTCTACCTTAAGAAAGTTTTAATTTTGCCCTCCCGTGAAAAATCCTGCGGGCGCCTATGATTGAAGAACGTTAGTAAATCGATTAATAAAGATTTGAATATATTTATCATTCATTATAATTTTTTCGGTTTGGTGTAGGGATCGGCACGTTTAGTAACAATGGTAAACGTTTAAACGCAATACGTTTAAAGAATTAAACTTTTTAACCGTTCGTTTAACCAAAGATTCTAAAAACGAAATGAGTACTTTTAATGTATGAACAAAAATAATGATATATCTTAAGAAAACTTCAACGGCATTCACTAAATTATTTTTTAGAATTAATACATATTTGGTATAATCTATTAATATATAATATATTTATAGTTTACTCGATACAGTCGCTAAATGTCATTTGTGCAAACAATATTTTGGTGATTTGTATGTTTTTGCTGGGTGTAAATAATTGAGTTATTTACGTTCACTATTCAATGAAATTACACTGATTTGATTTGAAATGAATTGAATTAATTCGAAGGCGGAGTTAATTGTTCGTAGCTCGAATCTACCTCAATAATTGATGAAATAAAATTTTTTATGTGTAAAAATACCATTATTTAAATTTCTTTATATTATTAGAAATCAATTAAATACAGATTTTTGAAATCTTTAATGTGTTAAAAATTATTTTTTGCACCCACAATAAGAATTTCTGGTTGCGTACCTGTATATTTTGATATAAATTACGATTTTTCATTATTTTAAAGAGATGTTTTATTTCGTTGTCTGCTGACAGTGATTTCAATTATCAATAATTTTAATTTTACCTTTGGAAAGGAAGGAATCAAAACAGTTGTATTGATTACATAAAATGAAATTTGTTTTCAAAAAAATATGGTATTATGTATTTTAAATAATAATCATAACATTTGAGAGAAAGCTTATTACAAAGTTATTGGAAAATAGGATTTTAGCAACATGGAAGTCTTAAAGTGATCATAAAAGAAATTTAGCAACCTAGAAAAAATTATACTATTAAAAAAATAAAAATTAGTGAATTAATTACGCAGATCGCTTCCAAAATCGAAACAAGTAAAATGAACAGAAGAAGCACCTTTTACTCAAAATACATCAATTTACAAGAAATCGTTGCGTCGGCCTCTGGCAGTATTAATAGAACTCGGAAATGACGGAAGCAAAGAAAACGAAAAGGTTAGCAATCCGAGATTGAGCTTCAGAAAATTTATAGTTTTAAGCTCTCGGATTGATCTATTGTCTGGAATAAAAAAACACAGGAGGACATGCCTTCCCAGAAAAGAAATGTTTATTACCATCAATCAACAATCAAATTTCTGCACCAGCATCAAAAATCAGTGGTGAAAAGAGCGTCAGGAGGCAGGGATGGTTTAATCTTGAAGAGTTCGAACATCAGAGAGAAAATCAAGATCGACATCTGCATCGTTCCATAACCACAGGTCACTGTGAAGAATATATATATATATATATATATATATATATAAGATTTTATTATTTTTTTAATAATTAAACTGTACATTCTCCAAATATTTAACTGAAAAATATTATATTTAAATTATTTTTATAAAACACGAGAGCAGAAACACAATCAATGAATAAAGATGCAACAAAAAAATTATCAAATACGAAAAAAGAAATACTTTATAAACATATTTTTGTGTAAAATCATCAATCGAATTGATTTATTACATTTTTTCTAAAGAGTCTGAGATTCTGCGAAGAAAGGAACAATGAAAGAATGTTCTTATAAAAGAAGTTTACCAAACATTGTCCGCCGCCACAGCCATTCACTTCTATTTCACCAAAATTTAATTCACATTTTAAAGTTTTTGTCAATTTGAATTAAGTTCCTCACTAAAAATAAAACGTTGCCGTTCAGGTTTTATCAGCAGTTGTATCTATGCAGAATCTTCACTTCTCACGTCGTGTACTGAGATCTTCATTTGCAATGCGTAGACACAATGAGAAAATTTCGTGTTTTGTTCGAAGCAATCTTATTAATTACCACATTCTCCGGGTTACGCATAGGACCTTTTAATCCGGACAATGGAAATGTAAGCTTTGTCGAACAAGTACATATAAGTTCAATGCGATAATTGGGCTATTAATCACAGGAAAGTTTTAATTGATTTCAAAACAAAAAGTGTCTTACAACTTTCTACTTTATTGTACTGACAGTAAATACTAAAACTGTGATACTGTGGTGTTGATCTGTGCCAATTTCTGTGTTGTTAACTACAAATCAAAGATAACTAAACAAATCACTGAAAAAATCGTTTATTTTCTATGTTGTGAAAGCAATAAGTAATAATAGCACGGACAAACTGTCGCAAGTAGAATAAGCATCACACATCATTGTTGAACCAATGATCTAATCACAGAGATAGCGATTTCGGTGCTCGTGTATGCGATAAAACCACCCGAATTGCATGAATCTGAATGTTGTGTGAGGTACTGGATCTGATACGTATTAAGTAATTCCCTGATGAAGTCGTTGATCTTCTCGGAAGAAGAGAAATTTTTAATTTGAGCAGACGCAGCGCATACAATCTTCTGATAATCAACAAGGCCACCGCCAACAGAAAGCAGAATTCCATGAGGACCGCAAGTATCCCATTTGTATGTACTGCTCTAAAATATTGAGGAATTAAAATCGGTTATCAAACGTACGCACAAAAGAAAATGCCTTCAAAAATTTACACATCGATCTAAATAAAACGTTTTAATTGTAATGACTACTAAACATTTTTCACGAATGTCGAAACTCGGCAATAATTGGGTAAATTAATTTATAGGATAATGTATACAAAGAACAAGACATCTAAAATCAAACGTATAGAGTTGTCACAAAAAGTTTTAAGTACCTCTGATAAATCAATAAAAAATATTGTTTGATGTGTCTTGTTGTGAGGAGCAGGTTCACTCTTAAAATTTTTGAAATTATTAATTTTTATAAATAATTTCTAAAATAAGAAAATATTTAAAATCAAAAGTTTTTTTAAAGAATTATAATTAAAAATATCTTTAATTAATTTTAAAAAGTTATTTTCAAGAATAATTTATTTTTATTTACTAAAATTTCAGTTGGAATGCATTGTCAAATAATTGATTTAATATATATATGTCTCAAAGAAAATGATATGTTTTAAATTAATTTGAAAAGTTATTCTCAAACAATAAATGAATAAATGAATTTTTGATATTTAGAAATGTAGGTTTTAAAAACAGATAATTTTTTAAATATTAAAGTTGTTGAAAATTTTGTAAATTAATAATTTGATAAATAAATAAATTTTCAAACAGCTTTTTAAAAATAAAAAAACCATTAAAAATTGATAATAAACTTTAAAGTACGACAATAAATTTAAATATTCGAAATTATTTTCTTATTTAAAAAATATAAATATTAACTTGGTTTTAAATTAAATATTGAATTAAAAAACAATTAAATTGATAATTGTAAATTAGCTAAAATACGTTTTAGAAAGGATGTACAATAAAAAATTTAATTGTGTAGATTTTATAATGTATTTTAAAGGAATTTTATAAAATATTAAAAGTTTAATGTAATAAAAAAATAATAAATTCCATTTTAAATTAACGTTTTAATAAAGAACTTATCAGTATTATAATCCAGTATTTTTATGTATAATGACTCTGGTCAAAAGAAAACAAAAGAAAAATTCCTAAAGAAAAATTATTCAAATAATTGTTATTGTTATAGAAATAAAATTTTGTGTTGATGAATTCAAATTTTTATCAAGAACCAAACACTGGTAATGCTTGGGAAACTCTTATTGATTTCCAGTTTAATTTCCGACAACTTCTTTTGTGAAAATAATTTGAAATATATCACCAAAATACTTGAGTCTTCATTCAACCCAAAGTTTCGACATTTGAAAAAAAGATAGGAACTTATTGCTTTCAAAAATAATACTCACAAAATTTCAAATATAATAAACGTATTACTTAGCTCTCAATCACTCAAGGTATGTTAAATTATCAATGAAATATGTTGTAATGTTGACTACATACTTTTGTTAGAATGCAGACATCATTTTCGGTTGTCAACAATGACAATAGTTTAAATCCAGCACCGTATCTGCCGCGGACATTCCACCTGGTGGACTCTTCGGGTCGGTTCAGACAATGCGAGAGAGATTCAACCTCTCGGTATGCAGTGGTAACGTATCCAGGTAGGGAGAACTGCCTCGTGTGGATATTATCAGAGTTCATAGCAACTGAATCGATGCGGACTCCCCAGAAACACTCGTGAGTCCTGATTGAAATATAAATCAAACAGTTGAAAAGTTTTAAAAAAATGGAAAGTATTTACAAGTTTTATTTATATACTCTAAAAGAATATAATAATTGAGACATGAAATGATTTTAAATTTCGCCTATTTTATATAAATTTAAGATCAGCATTGTTGTACGGCGACCACTTGTATTCTAAACCAAATACTCTATCTTCTTTTATTAAATATAACTGCTGAATTTAAGATAATACAATAAGTTACGATAGGTTTATGATCCATCAAAAACACGTTCAGTTATAAAATTATATATTATTAAAACAAATTTAATTTAATATCATAACTCTCCCCGTCTTTTGAAACCCGTCCAACGTTTCAACCATTCAATGCGTCTCTTTTTCACATCGTGTCGAAATTGGATTTCTACCTGATGTGGCGAAATAAACCTGATGATCTTGTATGGGCCTTCATATTGGAAATCATTCTTGTTCCTTTTGTTAGGATCTACCCTGACCAGTACCATCTCCCCTTCCTTGAAATGTCTTTCACCTCGGATCGAATTTTGATATGTTTTCATTTTCTCCGCTGTCATTCTGGAATTGATCCTGGCCTCTGCAATAGTCTCATCTCTTGTTTTAGTGTGGCAACCAACTGCGGAATGGATGTTCACTTTCCGTCCGAAAACAATTTCAAAAGGTGAGAACTTTGTTGAATCTTGTGTGGTGGCATTTAAGCTAAACTCGATTCGTGGCAATAATTCATACCAATTTTTTTCTATACACTTCCCTTTTAATGAAGTGGCAATCATGTCTCTCACTGTCCGAATCACCCGTTCTACCAAACCGTTTGATTGGTGTTGGTAGGGCGAGCTGAATTCTTGTTTGATTTGTAACTGACCCAAACTACTACTCATAAATGCGTTCTGAAATTGTCTTCCCCT